>NW_026506767.1:0-28273 GCF_026875155.1 Cherax quadricarinatus
CACTTAATGCATAGCATTACGGCAGGCTTAAAATTAACTTTAAGATTAACTAAGCAATGAATTATTCAGTGGTAAACATTATTGTAAACAGATAGCAAGCACAAATGAGTATTACAAAAACAGGTCGTATGGTTGCATGCATTGCTGTACAAACAGTACAAACAGTACAAACTTTAAAGCAACATTAACATACCCATATTAGGAATGTACTAGAGCCTAACATTTAACAAAGGCTCAAAACTATATATAAAGAGTAACACAAAAGAAAAACCTGATTTCACAAAAAAAAAAAAAACATGCATATGCATACATGTACACAAACAAAGCAGTATATAAAAATATTTTAATCTACAAAAATCAAACACACATATTATGACCCCATAACCGATAATAAACATAACCAATTACATATACCATTGACCTCATCGCTTTAGGGCCGTGAGGTTGTGCTGCGCACACGCTCCTGGTTGAGAGGCCTTCCTGCGCAGATTGATTTTCACAAGATGGCGCAGACTACATGAAGGCGAGTCAACAATGTGTGCTTTGATTTCATGCGGGGTGTAGTTATGCCTCAGTCCGCACAGGTGCTTCTACCTTTGATTATTCGCGACACATACGGCATTGCTGATCAAGATTTGTATGGAGTATCGCTCCAACTGGGCTTACCAAATATTCGTTAAGCTACGATCGATGGCAGTGTATGAGCGCCTGGTGGAGCAGTATCAAGATGGCTGTGTGGACGTAAACTCGGCAATACGAGTTCGTTTAATTGATGTGTCATGACACTACACTTGTGTGAAGGTACGTAACGTGCCTTTCGAAGCTGACGAAGCAGACATGCGGAACGTTTTTGAATGTTACGGTACTGTGCATCTGGCAACGGCAGGTACCTGGGTGGATGGGGAGTACGCTGGCTGGCCGGAGGGTACATTCAACCTAAAGATGATGCTGAGGCATCCCATCCCATCGTTTGTCATCCTGGACGACTTCCGGACGCAAGTGATGGTGTATTATGCAGGGCAGCGCAAGACTTGCAGGTTATGTGGCGCTTATGACCATATGGCAGCACAGTGTGAGAGGCAGCAGCGACAACGGATGCAGACAGAAGGACGGAGCGAGGGCCTGACCCGAAGGCGGGCCTGCCAGTGGGACGCTGTACAGGGCCATAGTTCTTGGAATGAGGAGGTGGAGAGAGAGTTTCCGACGGTGGGGCCGAGCCCATCAATGCCTGTAGGCTCTACAGTCTCCGCTTTGGTGGAAGGGGAGACCAAGCTGAGTGGAGGAGAACGAGCGAAGGATGTGGCTTTAGAGCAGTTGACGGAAAGGTTTTTGGAGATGAAGAGAGCCGGATGATGTACAATCGGTGGTAGGACCAGAGGAGAGTGAGGACGAGAGGAGCGACAGCCAGCTGACTGCAGGTGCCACTTCTACAGAGTGGTGACCGTGGTCGAGGTGGCGGCGGAGGTGCATTGTGAGGCATCCCCTGACCAGACCATGGATGCAGAGAGTGTTCGGCAGAAGAGGGCAGCAACGCACTCAGATTCCGATGATGTCCTTGACCCCGGCGCAGAGGCCGGGAAGAAACTGTGGCCGACGTGGTGAGTGGAGGCGCCACAGGGTGTGTCCAGTCAGGTGCTCGACCGGGGGGGAATAGCACTCACTGTGGTGAGCATGGTGGAAAAGTAGGAAGCTGGTGACGTGTCTATGAAAGGAGTTACAGGCAGCGGTAAAACCCTTCAAGAAGGTTTCAGGTGTATGACTGTGAATGTAAATGGGTTGTGTGTGAATGTGAAGCGTTTGTGGTTCCAGGGGTTTTTGAGGCGTCATGCCATAGATATTGTATTCATGCAGGAGCATAACTTTAAGGCGGGTCGGATTTGAATGTGGATGGATATCGTGTGTTTGTGGCATATTCGGTCCTTTTTGAAAGGTGGGTTGGGATCCTGATTCGGGAGACGAGCCGTTTTGTTGTAATTAGATGTGAGGGAGGGGAGGAGGGTAGGGTACTCCGGGTGGATGGATGGTGGAGAGGTGAGCAGCTGGCAGTGGTTTGTGTGTATACACCGGCGGAGCGTGATGTGTGGGTGAAGAATGAATTTGTGCGTGATGTTTTGATTATTATTTGCGATCTCTTCCTTTGGTAACAATCGTAGGCGGTGATTGGAATTGTATTGTAAGAAGAAAGGATGTGGAACCACGGGGGGCAGGGTGTTTTTTTGGTTAGCTAAGGGATCTTTTGCTGGGAGTGGGGTTAAGGGATGTTATTGGAGATGGGGAACCTGATGGTTGAGCATACGTTTCATAGACAGGGTTACGCGGCTAGGCTAGATAGGTTTATTGTGACAAGAAGTGTGCGGGTAGTGTGCGTGCGTACAGTAGATGCTGTATACACGGATCATAGAGCTGTTATTACGGACTTGACTTGGGCCAGCTTACCATAAGAGGTATCCAGGGTATTGGAAGTTAAATGTGAGCCTTCTTGGGGTGGAGGAGGCGGGGTTAGATTTTTAGGACAATGTGGGAGATTTGTGGGAGAGGGAAGGGATGTGGGTGACTTGCTGGGGAGGGGGATGGGGTAGTTAAGGAGAGGATCCGGCGGTTTTGTGTGCAGTGGGGAAAGTACCAGGGTTGGATGACGCACGGGTTGCAGCAGTATTTCGAGGGTAGGTTGCAAGGTTGTTATGAGAGGGGCATGCAGGCAGGGAGGAAATCGAGTTGTTAAAAGGGAGGATTCGGGATTTACAGAATGATAGATTTGATGCGGTGAGAGTGCAGGGTGGATTTGAAGAGGCGGTGTGGGGTGATCACCCATCGGCCTGTGTGTTACGGGGACATAGGCAGCGGCGTATGGCTATGGAAATTGATAGACTGGTGGTACATGAGGACTTAGGTGGATATAGGGCGGGACAGGAGTTAAGAACAACGGAGGCGATGAGTGATTATGTGGATAGGTGGTTTGGCAGAAATTTACTGAGTGTAGGGGTGGATGTGAGGGCTTTCGGGGGATTGGGGGAGAACGTATCTAGTGTGCTAAGTGGCAGTGATTACATGGCGTTGGGGGGGGATATTGAAGAAGGGGAGGTGTGGAGGGCTTTAGAGGGGATGGCACGAGGCAAGGCACCTGGTTTGGATGGCTTGCCCTGCGAGTTTTATGTGAGCCATTGGAATGTGTTGAAGTCCTTTTTAGTAGAACTAATGAACACGATGAAAAGAGAGGGAAGGATGGGCAGGCTGCAAGGAACTACAGTTGAGGTTTTAGTGCCAAAAGGTAAGCGACAAGACACGGTGTGGGACTTTAGGATAATATCATTGCTGTGTGCTGATTATAAGATTTTTGCGAAAATATTAGGAAATAGGCTAAAGTGTGTGGTGGATAGAGTGATTGCGAGAGGACAATATGGAGTGTCTGGGAGGATGATGTATGACGGGCATAGCATTATAAAGAATTTTGTGGAAGGGCCGGGAGGGGAGCAGGGGGGGGGGGTGTCTTAGCGTTAGATTGGCAGGCGGCGTATGATAGTGTAGAATGTGAGGTGTTGTGGTATATATTAAGGAGGCAGGGTTTTGGGGAGGAGGAGGTGGTACGTTGGGCAGAGACATTGTATACAGGTGTGGGAGTGTGTGTACAAGTAAATGGAAGATGGGGAAGTGGGTATTCATGGTCGGGTATTAGCAGGGTTGTCCCCTGTCTCAATTGTTGTTTGCCTGTTTAACAGACCCTTTCTATAGAAAGGTGGAAGCGTGTATGGAGGTGGATTGGGGAGCAGGAAGTGGAGAGCAGGGAATAATAGGGTACGTGGATGACACGACAATACTCATGCGAACGCTGAGGAGTTTACTTGCGGTTGGAGATGTTATTGATAATTTCGCGGGGGTTACCGGTTTAAGAGTTAATGTGGAAAAATCAAAATTACTGGTTTTAGGAGATTGGGTGGGAAGAGAGAGTTGGGGATGGAATGTACGTTGGAATATGGTGGACAGGATAAAAGTGTGTGGGATAGTGTATATGTGTAGTGCGAGAGAGGCGAGGATGGTTAATTCTGGACTTGTTGTGGATCGAGTGGTGGGGCACTTGGATGGGTTGAGACCAACTCATTTGACAGTACATCAGCGTGTGATTGTTGTGAATGTGTTGTTATACAGTAAAGTCTGGCACGTGGCTGCAGTATATCCGTTAGCAGGTCCGGATGTTACGAAGCTGTTAAAGAGGGTTTTCCATTTTCTTTGGGGTTCCGGGTGTGAATGGTTGAGTAGGAGTGTGGTTACTTTACCGGTCAACAGAGGAGGATTGGGGTTGATTGATTTACGGTTAAGAGTCAAGTGTATTTATTTGAAGTGGGGGTTACACCATGTGCGGGGTCAAGCGGGGAGGGGCGTGAATGACTTGCATGAAGAGGTGCGAATGTGGTGGGGAGGGTCGGAGATGAAGGTGTGTGAAGATGTGTTGCGGGCGTTGCTGCATGTACGGGACCCTAATAAAGTTCGAGTGGGTGTTTTAGAGCATGTTGTAAGGTCGACGGTAGTCGCGAAGGCTGAGAGTATCTACACTATGTATGCGTGGAAGGATATATGGGAGAGATTACGGATGATGCGCGTGCATCCAAATGTGCGAGAGGTATTTTTCCGTTTTCTCCATGGTATACTGCCGTCGGGTGCTGCACTTAAGGAAAGAGGGTTGATGGTGGAGGGCGCGTGTCGGGTGTGCGGGGATGAGGAGACGGCGTTTCATGTAGTGTATTTTTGTGATAATTTGGGGAGTATCAGGGAATGGATGGGTAAGGTTTTGAGGACAGTGGGAGGAGGCGGGATAACAGTATTGAGGGCGTTAAGTTTGGACGTGGGAGGCATCGAGGCGCCTGTGCAACGTGCAATCACGTATATAATTGCGGATTTTGTTTTTGTATCCTGGGCGATGAGAGGGAATGGGGATTGGGAGGTGCGCAAAAGGGTGTTGGTGGGAACCATTTATAGAACGTTGTGTTGTAATCGGGAAATATGTGGAAGTCGCTGGGACCAGACTTTTTCAGCAGGGTATCGTAGTATGAGTGTGAGAGCATCGTTAGCATTGTGAAAGGGGGGGGGGGGTTGCAGTTCAGGGGATGGAACGGGCTCGTCTCCGGGGTTGGGTATGCACAAGGGCTGTGTTGCTGTGTGTATCAGTGTAATGTGTGGTTGAGGTAAGTGTGGTTGTGTGAGAGGATGTGGTGGTGCAGTTATATAATGTGTTATAGATGTCTTATGTCGGAGTCTACTGCCTTCTTTCTTTGTTGAAGAATTTGATTTACCTTTAGGCTTTGCCCTGGCACACGGGGTTTTATGTGTTTGTACCGAGCATTTTATTGCTGTATTATATAATGTGTATAGCCTGTAGATGAGTGCGGAATGCTTATAGCTTTTCTAGTTTTGTGGCTGACTCGTAAGACTTGTGGTAAGGCGAGTATGTGTGACTGTAGGGAACTTATGTACTGGGGGGGTTAGATGAGATTGTTATGTAGGTCCTTTCATTTATTGATTATTTGTGTTGGTTGTGAGTAACCGATATATTTATATATTTATCGTAATATTATTCTTATTGTATTGTATTGTGCATTGGCAATATGTCACAGTAATATTATGTAAATAGTGTATACCTGAAGGGGTTATGGATTTAATTATATTATTGAACCTGTTACATGGGTCACCTACATGTTATGTCCTTGTTGTTGTTCTTGTATAAATAAGATTAAGATTACCCATCTTTCTTAATGTTATATTTTGTCACAAGCGATAATTTCTAGTATATTTGTGTAACCTCTTTGTGTCTGTTAATATTGTGTTTGTTATTTGCTATTGTACATTCTGAGGGATTGTGTTTCAAAATGTGTTTATATTAAATGTGTATCAACCCTTTTTAAGGGTTTTTTATGTTAAGCTATGTATTGTATTTTAAATAAAATATAAAAAAAAAATTACATATACCATTAAAAACACATGACTCAGGAATCGGGTCATTACAAGACAGGAACACCTCCAAATACATTCAATTCAAATTCAAATTCAAAGTTTATTCTCTATAAGGATTACAATGCTGAGTTTACAGAAATTTGGTTATTGTGTGGTTTACATGTAGTAAAATTGTGATTACAGAGTGTACCACTAGAACGCTTAGCATGGCTAGGCATTTCGGGCATACTTAGTTTTATTCTTAATTGTAAAATATTACAAATTATGAGGTAAGTTGGTATTATGGCTAAGTGACTAAATACTAGTTTGTGAGTTTAGCAATGTGAATGCTTTTGTTTTGGCACAGTACATAGTTTCAGTATTGGAGTAAACACAGGATTCATTATTTTAAGATTGAGATTAATATTTCTGTTTATGGTCAAATGAGTGAGTGAGTGTAAGTGTGAACCACCAGGGGGTATTTTGTGTAGTTAGTTGATGGGGTGTATCAGGGAGATAAGATGTTTTCTAATGGTAGTTTTGAAGGTGATGAATGTGTCTGCAGTTCTAGAGTTCTCAGGTAGGGTATTCCAGATTTTAGGGCCTTTGACATACATTGAATTTTTGTAAAGGTTTAGTCGGACACGGGGAATGTCGTAGAGATGTTTGTGTCTGGTGTTATGCCTGTGGGTTCTGTCACAACTATCAAGAAAGCGTTTTAGGTCAAGGTTGATATTAGAGTTTAAGGCCCTGTAGATGTAGATTGCACAGTAGTAAGTGTGGATGTACTGAACTGAGAGTAAGTTTAGGTCTATGAAGAGTGGGGGGGGTGTGTTGCCAGGGATGGGATTTAGTGATTATTCTTACTGCAGCTTTTTGTTGGGTTATTATTGGCTTTAGGTGTGTTGCTGCAGTTGATCCCCAAGCACAAATAGCATAGGTGAGGTATGGATAAATAAGTGAGTGGTATAGTGTGAGAAGGGCATTTTGCGGCACGTGGTATCGTATCTTGGAGAGGATCCCAACCGTTTTGGATACTTTTTTGGCTATATGCTGGATATGGGTGCTGAAAACCTTCGGGGTTGCACTTTCATTCATTGCACAAAAGTAACAATAAGTATCAAGGAGCTCTCAAAACTCCACAAACACACATCCATTACAACCAGGAAACACAATCCATACCAACATTCACCACACTCTCATACCCCCCCCCCCCATCCCAGGAGACGAGCCTGCTATTGCCCACTGACTTACACTCAAACAATTTAAATCCCATAAATAAAAAGAACCTTACCCTTCGTACATTCATATTCATTCACAGATTCACAAGGATTTCTAACGTTAGCCTCCTATATCCTTCCGAAAATACCTGATCCCACCTCTTCCCGTACAACTCCCGGTTACGACACATCGTACGATAAAACGTAGAGAAGAGCACCGTAGTCTTGGAGATTCAGAATCTCCAAGACCTACTTCTAGGTTGAGGGACTGATTACCTCATCTTCTGTTCATAGTTCTACTATCTTCAAGTTATGTCCTGGAATTTGTATTGATAAAGCCACTGGATGGCAAAACGTCTACAATAAAGATACCCAGATGTTGCACATGTGTCTTTATTTCATCTTGTCGGTATTGTATACCATTCTTGTACATAATCCACCATGATGTAATTTAAAGCTCTTATGACTTCCTCTTCTAAACCACCCATGTCAAGACTTAAGTGGCTAAAGCTCCCGCTTCACACACGGAGGGCCCGGGTTCGATTCCCGGCGGGTGGAAACATTTCGACACATTTCCTTACACCTGTTGTCCTGTTCACCTAACAGCAAATAGGTACCTGGGTGTTAGTCGACTGGTGTGGGTCGCATCCTGGGGGACAAGATTAAGGACCCCAATGGAAATAAGTTAGACAGTCCTCGATGACGCACTGATTTTCTTGGGTTATCCTGGGTGGCTAACCTTCCTGGGTTAAAAATCCGAACGAAATCTTATCTTATCTTATCTTATCTTATCTCCCTCCCACCCTAAGTACCAACCTACCTAACTAACCCCTGACATCTAACCCTTCACAAAAATAAACTACATGGAACGCCGTGTCGTCCCCTCCACAAAAACCACACCCCCCTCCTCCCTCTACTACCCTCTTGGTTCTTAGTATGGCCCCTGACGGCAAGATACCGTGAAAAAAACGAAACATAACGTCACACACCCTAGGCAATAATTTCAGCTTGCTAAATCTATACCAAATGTTCCTTCCCGAGTACATGGGAAACAAACCCTCAAAAGGGGCAACACACTTACCCACCAGTAACCTACACAAAACCCGTATTCGAATGTTTCTCCGTTCCCTAACCAACAACAAGGCCCGTAGAACAATTTCACATTCTCTCAATTCAACGCTTCCATACCACTTCTTCAACCTCATATATACCTGTTCTATATTTCCCGCCATCACGCCCACACACATTTAGCCCTCCGTCTTAGATCCATCAATCCCAACCCACCCTGGCACACCAGTAACATAACAACATCTCTTTTTAACCAATCACAACTTGATCCCCACAAAAATTTAAACACTCTTCTCAAAATTCCCGCAATCACCGTCCCTGTAATCGAGAACACAACCGCAACATGCCAAATCTTACTATACAATAAAACATTTATGACAATCACACGTTGGGCCAGAGTGAGATACTGTGGCCTCAAAACACCCAGACGTCCCACGATCCTTTCTAACAACCCTATCCGAGTTTTCCTCACGCACCACATCCATATCATCCTTGTATATAATACCACAAATCTTTAGCGACACCGCACACTTTTTAACAACAGTACAACTCACCTTACCCTCCCCTTTCCAAGTGCCCAACCCCATGATCATTGACTTCTCACTGTTTACCTTCATACCCTTGGCACGTTCAAACACTTGCACAACATCGTCCAATACTTTCATAGACATCCTTTCACGAACCAGAACAGTCGTATCATCTATGTAACCTATTAATCCCGGCCAAAGCGTCCCTCTCTCAACCCCACCCTCACCCCGGGTACTGACAGTACGTTCAAGCATTCTATAAAATGGGTCCTGAAAACACCCAAATAAGATCTGTGACATGGGACACCCCTACCTGAGACCTCTACCCATCGCAAATTCCCTCCCCATACACCCATTTATTTGTACCCTCATTTGTGCTCCCCTATACAGCGTATTTACCCAATCAACTATTTCTTCCCCATAACCTTGTCTCCTAAGTATACCCAGCAGTGCACGCCTTTCCACTCTATCATAGGCTGCCTGCCAGTCTAAAGTCAGTAAACCAGCCCCTCCCCCCCCCTTTGACTCCACAAAACTTCTCAGAATCCCGTGTCCTTCTATCATCGACCTTCCGGGCAGCCCAAACTGCGATTTCGATACGACCCTCCCCACTACACATTTAACCCTATTACCTAAATTTTTTGCAAAAACCTTATAGTCCGCACATAACAACGATATTGCCCGATACTCTCGAAGGGTGGGCTGCCCCTTACCTTTCGGGACCAGCACCACAACTGTTGTAGTCTGCTTATCTCCTAACTTACCCTTCTCCTTCATACAATTAAATAACCTAACAATGAAATTTCCTACCAACGCCCAATGCTGTAAATAAAATTCCACCGGTAGACCATCAATACCCGGGGCTTTTCCCTTCCTCATGCCCTGTAAAGCAATCTCTATTTCCTCTGCAGTAATAACCCCACCCAAAGCCGTCCTATCACTATTACCTAAATTGCATGTTGCATATGTACACACCCTGTCTAACTCCACATCATCCACACCCCCACTTGTCCAGTACTTTTCATACCACATATCTGCATATGCACTCATACCCTTCGTATTTTTTATCTCCTACCCTGCTCTATAGATCCCCAGCGCCTCATTTACCTCTAATCTCGGGATAGCCGTCAGCGCCTGCCTGTGTTTTTAATGTCGTAATACACACGCTGACGGTTTGTCCCCCCCCACAAAACTTCTTCTAAACCTGCTTGCACCTTACCGCTTGAAACCGATCATTTTGCAACGTTCGCAATCTCTCTTTTATGCCTACTATTTCGTCCATGGGATAAACACCACCAACCATCCCCTGCCCATAACAACCTCTTAATCGATCCTCTAAATAATTCGCAAGCCCATATTTTAAATTATTTATACGTTTACCCTCCCTCACATAGTACTTTCTTATCCTTTCTTTAGCCACAGAATCCCACCATGTTACAATGTCATCCACCTCCTGAGCTTCCTTGTAAAGCTCTTTCCATAAAATAGAAATACCTTCCAAACCTTCTTCATCACTCAACACACTAATATTCAATTTCCAATAAGTCCTATATATTTCCGCCATCTCCTCCCACCCTACTTCCACCACTACAGACCCTATGATCAGGACATAAACCGCCGCAACGGTTTTAAAAGTTTTAAAAACATCCCCGTGAGAAAGTTACACTCTATTTCACCTGTGGTATCCCTCCTAACAAAGTAATGTTCTGCTTCACCTCCCAAAACGCTTCACGTAACTAACGTCCCTCCATCAAATCCCTGAGAGTTACAGGACTAGTCCTGCCCCCCTTTTAGTTCTACGTCAGCGCCATAATATCGCAGTTCAGTCAACCCCCACTATTGCTACTTCCGGAAGCGCACGCAAAAAATAGACAAGATCCTCGCACACAAAATCCTTCCTTACCTGTGTTGACACCACCTGTCTGGCTGAGTCAGCTGTCAGTCAGCCACCTGGCTCAGCTGACCGGGTCTTCTACTCCAGATGATGCTAGTCTTGGGCTGGGGGTTGTTACACAACGATGCAGTCTGCGAATATCAGTACTGGAGAAGCAACAATGGTGTTTGAAACAACAACTTGAGCACCACGAGGAAAAACTTACAGAGGTGGCAAATGAGTACATCAACCCACAGATTGTCAGCCATTATGAAAATGAGTGTGGTGATAATGAACAAACTGATGATTGCAGGGTGTTTATAATTACAAAAAAATGATGATCTGATAGCGGTTGTTACAATCTCAGTGAGATGATAAGGGCAGTGAAGGACCATCTGATAGCAAATTGATGAGTGTATGTATTGATTAGATACTGAGTGTGGAGTTGACCCGGTTGTTGATGAATGGTGTATGTTTCAATGGTCTTAATGAAGAAGGGAAGTGATACATGTGAATGATGATAGTGTTAGTGTAATATAAGCGGAGAGGGGTGAGTGCGAGGGGTAGTGCCACTTCCATACAATTCACAGACAAGAGCGCTGTTGCCCTCTGCAATATTCAAAAGACTCCCAAGAGGTATCACTAATGGATGTGCATTAGGTGGATCATTGGATAAGGTAATTATGATGATATTATATTGATTTCGTATGGTTTGTTATTTAGGAAGTTTTTTCATTTTTGTGTGATATGATTCTATCCCTGGACTTTTATAATGGAACCAAACTCGTTATAAATACTTCCATTTGAAGTTGGAAATTATTGCGTTCACTTAGAAAAAGATTTTCTGATCTGAATATAAAGATAACCACTGAATCCATTTGATATTGTGTGTCTACAAGAGTGCAGAGAGCCTGAAAATCCAACCCCCTAAATTGCCATCCATTTGTTGATTTAACCTCAAATCTACTAATTTTGTGTCTATATATTAAAAAGTCACTTCCCCATCAACTTCTTTGCAACATTAGGGGAAAACAGTGTGGCTACAGTATCACGGTGTGTTAGAGATTTATATAGGGAATTGCTTCAACTATTTAAACTTGTACGCTCCTGCTGTATAAGTATTAATTACTTGGAAGCTCCCAACTTGTGCTCAGTCGGAACCTGCTCTCATTATTGGTGATTATAATGGAGACAAAGCATTGGAAACTCTCAGTTTGGTAATGTAATGGCAATTTCAAACTGTTGTCATCCTAATCAGTCATGAATTATGTGCTAAAATTGTAGGTGGTCCTTGAACCCACACATATCTATGGATGGTGTACTTGTCTGTGTCTTGGCTTCAACAGTACTTCTGCCAGCTGTGAGTCTTCAATTGTAACAGATATAGCGTCTGATCATTTACAAGGCTATCCTCTCTAGATATTGGTAATATGGAAAATTTTCTAGGGTGCTTACCTGTAGTTACCTCAACATTATATATCATACCAGTAATTCATTGGGAGGACTATCATATTGTATTACCTAGTCACCCGTGTAGGGACAATGTTGAGAAAACTTAAACAACCCCTGGTCTGCACAAGTGGTCCCCTCGACCTCACAATCTTATCCTTATCTATCCGAGACCAGTATATGGATATTGGTAGCACCCACATGTACGGTGTACTTTATTAATTGTGGTTCTGTAATAGATTATTTAGTTTTAACTGAATGTTGGGGGGGGGGGGGTGTAGGACACACATGGATACATTCCGTCAAGGGAAACCATTTGTACTTATCCACTACTTACCAGTGTTCTCTGGTGGTCACTTGATGTAGCTGGATCCACTTCATAACCTATCTAATTTATTATTACACCACTGGCCAGTCTAACGGGTTGCTATAACTAGAAGGGTTTTAACTGTGGGGTGATTGATATTCCTCATTTCTGATTCTCCATTCATTTTCGATTGTCCTGCTACACCCGACACGATTCTCATTCTGCAAGGACGTGGTATCCGCTGGTTTGTCCTGGCTTTTGACGTCGTGACTCAAGGAGTTTTCCCTTGCTCGTTCGTTTACAACGAAGTCTAGCGTGTTCACTCGGAAGCAAACGACTTTTCACTTCACATATTCTTCTTAATTAGCGATTATTTACCTTAATTACATTAAATTCACCGAGACGATTTAATGACTCAAATTATTTATACACATTTAGGATGATCACTCCATTAAGATCTGAGACCGATGAGTGATGATTTTTAAACCAAGGGTAATTTTTACCGGGGCTCAGTCCAGGACGAAGCGGTCAGCGCCCCCGGTCCTTCCCCGTAATCCTATTACCACTCTTTTATCGTGGGTCCGTAAAATCACGTTCCCTCACTCTCCACTAGGTAACAGTCACGACACTTCCTATTAGATACTGAGGCCTATATTTATCCTTAGGCCGCCGTGCATGCCAATTGCGTGCTGATATGGGTCCATGCCTTTTCCGCTTCCTCGCCACATTCAAAACAAACCGCCACTCCCCCCCGACAATCCGCGCTTGCGCCAACGGGGATGATCTTGGTTCTACTCTTATGCTATTGAGTTTCAAATACATTTTTGAACCTTTTAGACACATTAAACCACCTATTAGGCACTATAGTTTCGGAAAATTAGAAATTTTCCACTCTGCGGACCGGGGGCGGAGGTCGTTGCTAGATCGAACTTACATAATGTGGAGTCATTTTTTTCCCATCTCACTGGCCACCCCTATTTATTGATCTCTCAAAATGGACGAATGTGTTCCATTTCTCTCAGGGGCATAAGCCTATTGCTCCCGGGTTAGTTATTGGGCATACTGGATTTTTGAGACTTTAAACATTAACAAGTCTCTCAGTATCCCTAGCAAAGTCTGCCCAGCACTTTACTGCGTATAGGCACAACTCCAATGGCCTTCTTTTATTTTTTGATCCTCAAAATGGTCTATTTGGTGTTCCATTCTCTCGGGGCATAAGCTTTGCTCCCTGGATTAAGTTATTGGGCATTCTGGGAAATTTTGAGACTTTACCAATAACAAGTTCTCAGTATCACCAAGTCAGCCCGCCACATTACTGCATACAGGCACCAACTCCATGGCCATATTATTTATTGATCCCTCAAAATGGGACTAATTTGGGTTCATTCTCTCGGGGCATTGCCTATGCTCCTGGATTAATTTATTGGGACATACTGGAATTTTGAGTCTTTAAAAACAATAACATAGTCTCTCAGTTATCCAAGGTCCTGTCCCTGCCATTTCTTCATTTTTTATTTTAACCCCTTCACATATCCTCATTAGTTCTCTTCAGTTTGACATCGTCACACCCGGAAATTGTCACATAAGATTATTTTACCCAATTACTTCGACTCAGTGGACCACCTGTGCGCTTAAGGTGTGCATTTCGTCGCTGTAGTAAGAACGATTTATTATTTAACTGCTTATTAATTATATCATTATAAGCTGTCAACAATTTTGGTGTCTTGCTCGTTCGCAGTGCTTGGGTTCATATAACTGTCCTTACGGCAATCCGATAATTAGTAGGTTATTTCTGGAGGTCAAGCTTCCACGGAAGTCGCACCCAGTAATGTCCAGATTCACACTTTAAAATACTTCAGGTTTTTGTTCCTGAGTATAGGAATTCATTTGGACTTTCCTCATTTACATTAATCCCTATGCTGTCCTGCTCACACAAATTAGACTGGTTCATACATCATCTCGATAGAGGAATACTTGTACTGGCGTTGGACCTTTCATGAGTAAGTCACCGTGACCGATGCCAAGCTACTTCCTCTAGTCATTATTATAGGCGGTTGTCTGCAATATATAACATGGCCGATACCAGTAGGTGAGGAGTGTGTACCGCCGTATGGTTTTGGATTTATGCCCTTTATCCTGATTTTTTACACCAACACCGGCATGGCTACCTCAGCTAGGCCATCATATTGCCATTAGCTGACAACCTTACATCAGTCACTGTAGTGTCAGGGTTATTAACATTACATTTTTGTCACCATTATTTTAAGAATCACATACAACCCAGCACATAACTGTATGGGTGCTTTCCCTTGTTGCTATTGATAGAAAAGGTTTTCAATTTTGGTAGGACAATCCTTTACATTATGATTGTCTTGACCATCTGATAAATCGTTCAAGTTCTCATTCTTTCCACTTTTATATCCCATGAATTTACAGGCATTACAATTTTTAGTGAAATGATGTTACCTGGCAGAAGAGGCAGTCTCTCTTTTCCTTGCCTGACCTCTAATTAACTGGGTTACACTTACTGAAGTAACTTTTTTCCTCTTACCTTGATTGTGAGGAAACCACTATTACTGATTCCTGACTTGTATGTGCCTATTTAACTCTTAACTATGATTATTAAATGGGGATTATTTTTTCCCTTTTGAGACTTGACAGATACTTCAGAAGTCATTATGTGGTTATCATTAGGAACTGTTTGGCTGTCTGGGTCTGCAATTGAGACAATTAATTCCTGCCGACCTAGTATGATTCCTCCTGACCGTACTATGGAGGTTTTGGCATAAACACACCCTTTGCATTTAATAGGTTGTTCATCTGCTGCTTACACCCTTTATTTATTCAAAGCCTCGTACTTTTACAAGACAGTTTTTCTTCCAATTCGTTTAATTGTTGATTAATTAAACATTTCATTTCCATTCCATCTGTACAATTTTCTAGCAGATCTCTTTCACAGTCTTTTAACCACAATTTTGTACAATCAAATTACTTCTATAAAGCATCTATATATAACTTTTAATTCATTAGGGTCCGGTTTCTTTGATTCACTAAAATCAAATGGCCTTCGTAACATGGCTTTTAATAGCCTAGTAATGATGCTTTCTTTTACTCTAACATTCACGGACTTGTCGCAACATTACTCATTAGAATCCAGTCATGGTTAGAGAATTATTAATCACTGTTTATACAACTTAAAGTAGGCGCCTTATAAGAGTAATTCTTGACTTTACTCTTTGTATATCCTAGCCACCATGTGCTAGCAATTAATGGGCTAATTGTCATCCAATCAACACGATCGATTTTAAACTTGTGAACCTCACCCACTTCCTTCAATCAGTCAATTAAATTATTAAGTAATTAATTCAATTATTTTTTCACTGTTTGCCATCCGTTTTCGAAGGGACCAACGGGCAGAGATATGGAGAATTTCTAGGGTGCTTACCTGTATGTACCTCAAATTATATACATACCAGTATCTTCATTGGGAGTCAATTCTATTGTTTACCGTAGTTCACCCCGTGGAGACATGTGAGAAATACTAACCACCCCTGGCGCACCAAAGTGGTCCCATCGACCTCACAATCTTAATACATATCTATCCGTAGACAGTATGGATTGGGGTAGCACCCACAAGTACGGTGCTGTGCTACTAATTAATCTGTGGACTGTATAGATATATTAGTTTAACTGAATGAAGGGGGGGGGGGGGGTGGGTCGGACAACAATGGATACATCCGTCAAGGAAAAAATTTGTTTCATAATTCCCAAAACTTACCAGATGTTCTTGGTGGTCACTTGATGTAGCTGTGGATCACTCAATAACCTATCCTAATTATAACATACCACCTCTGGCCAGTCTAAGGTTGCTATAACTAGAAGGGTTACTTAACTGTGGGGGATTGAATTCCTCCTTTCTTGATTCACCATCTCATTTTCGATGTCCTGTACACCGACACCGATTCTCATTCCTGCAGGACGAGGTATCAGCTGGTTTGTCCTGCTTTAGACGTCGTGACTCAGGAGTTTTTCCCTTTCCTCGTCTCTTTATTACGAAGTCTAGCGTGTTCACCGGGAAGCAAACTGAACCCGTATTTCACTTCACATATTTCTTATCTCTAGCGTTATTATCTTAATTACATTACAATATCTCAAGAAGTTTTAATGACTCAAATTAATTATACACCATTAGAGATTCACTCCATTAGATCTGAGGACGAATGGAGTGATTAATTAATCCAAGGTGTAATTTCCGGGGCTCAGTCCTGGACGACGCGTTCAGTCACCCCCGGTCCTACCCGTAATCACCTATTACCACTCTATTATCGTGGACCGTAAAATCACGTTCCCTCACTCTCCACTAGGGACAGTCACGACAATTCTATTACGAAATAAGGCCTATATTAATCCTTAGGCCGCCGTGGAATGCCAATTTCGTGAGGTTTACCATGCTTTTTCCGCTTCTCTCACCTTCAAAAACAACCCGCACTCCCCCCGCATTCCGCGCATGCGCAAAGGGAAGCTCTTGGTTTCTACTCTATTTTCAAATACTTTTTTGACCCATATAGACACATTAAACACCTATTAGGCACTATAGTTTCGGAAAATTAAAAAATTTTCCACAGGTAATACTATCCTCCCTGGTGGGATATTCAGACGGAAACGTCTTAATGTTTCCCCTGATCAACATGATGACTTTGTTACACATGTGACTGACTGGTATAATTCCTATGAGTGTACCTCTGTCGAGACTTTTAACAATGACCTTGTGAGCAGTATTCAGAACTTCTTAGAGCCGCCTCTGAAACCTCCTACTACTCTAAATCCAAATGACTTCCATAATAATCATAAGTCTTATAAAAACCATACCTATTACAATGATTCTAAACTTTGAACATTGAAACGTACTGCTCGCAGAGCTCAGGGAGATTGACACCAGTGAGTCCATCTATCATCATTCTATCATGCAGGAGGAGCCACATGTCTATGGTGCATCCAACAAAGTAAGCAGACTCTTGGATGTCACTACTGCCCGGCTCCGGCTGGGTTACAAGTATCTTTGGCAGGTTAAATCACCACCACCAGTTGTAGACCAAACGAAATGTAAACTTTGCCAGATGGATTATTTTTTTTTTATATTTTATTGAAAAGACATACATAGTACATAAAAATAAACGACAAATTACATAGTGGGGTAAACAGTGATGAAAAATTCTGCATAGTACATGTACTTTCCAATTAACATATTACATCTGAAAGACACAAATCTGTACCTGTTAAACAATGACCAATCCATCCTTGAGTAATATTATGTCTGGAAACACTAAATCTATCCCATAAAGACTCCTTGGCAAAGTTTTCTCATTCCTGAGTGTACATCCTGCCACAGAATGTACACCTTACATTTCTGAAAACACTACCACCCCCCCTTCTGGCATGTCTATCCACCTGACACGTAACAATCTTTATATGTAAACTGTATATTGTTATGAAATACTTTCATTATTCAATATTGAATAATCATGATGCGTTCAGTACACTCAATTATTGAGATTCATATATATTTATTTTACACGATTCATGTACAACGTTATTTCGACTATACACTTAACATATCACTTCTCCAGGATGGTATAAATATTATACTTATGTGCGTACACTTTTACAACAACAACCATGTGGAAAAAACTACAAATAACTAATCCTATGTCATCATTCTATTACCTTTATTATTATATCAATTCAATGGTAACCTAAACCTACGGTCTCTATAGAGCTTCCCATGAAAAAAAACAATATGTATTAAGAAAACAGGATAAGTCAAGCTTTCTAAAATATTTCGCCCATATATTAAAACCACTACTAAGATGTAAGTCTGTTAGCACAAATCATAACAGTGCATGGACCTTCACACGTCGAAAATACTGAAGCCATTCTACCACACGCCACAATACTTCATGTTTATATATATATTTCGCATTCCACTCAGTGCACCCATTTTTGTCATTTCATTACACACATACCTATAATTTCGTTGCAGATATATAATATTTCCATCACATTACGACGTCGGTTCAGTGCCTTTGTCATTGCACATATTAATAATTAAATTGAAGAAGAACGTGTATAGTTCAAACACACGGACCCGTCATCATTAAGTCAAAGGCATTATGTCTCAGTACTATATTAATTCTCGTCCACACTATACCCTTTCACACTGTCCTCATCCGGGAAGCCAGCCCGCCCGCGACCCCTTACATTGCACTGTAAATCCCACTAATCCATCAACTAAAAATCCGATAGCCCTCAGTAGTAAAACGCTAGATTCTCCACAACTCCCTCTTAAATTTTCCTATTACGTACACTTAGTTCATGTAAATGTCGCAGCAAACACCTTTATCCTCTCATCCACGCCCACCTCCCTCATGGCCCATGACGTATATATAAAAATCGTGACCAAATTACGCCAATGCATTATCCCACCCATCTTACTCAACCCCACCTATATCCAAACTTAAGCCGCATACACTTGCAATCCTCCCCCAGCCCACTAACCTGAACACCTTTCCTAACCAGACCCGCACCACTTCTATACAGTCACAAAAATTTACGCATGCAAAATTGTCTCCTTGCTTCCACACGCTCTACATTCCACTCCCACCCTTATCTACTATTGAATAGGACAACCCCAGACGGCAAATCCCATGTAAAAATCTAAACTTACCTTCCCGACAACCGGGGTTTTTACAGTAATTGGTTTTAGACGCGTCATATTTCGTTCCACGCATACTTAGGGTATTGCCCCTTTCAACAGCAGCCACACTGACCTACCTTCAACTCCTTCGAGCGACCGCAATTTAACACGTGAGAATGATCCCTCACTGTATTAATAACATCAACATGGCATCACCTACTATTAAGTCATACCCCCCCACCAACGTTGCATATCCTTACGTACCGCACAAGTCACCTCCCTCCCGCACCCCTCCCTTATATAACTCGTTTTAGGTACCCACGGGGCTCATCATCCTTTTTTTCCAGAGGTAAAAGGTACCAGCCCTCCACGACTGACCGGAAGTGGTTATCACCGCTCGAACTTACCAGTGCAGCCCGATCACCATATAAACCTAAAAACCCATGTTGTTAACGCTCACCTCAAGTCTATTCAGGGGTACATGACTAAGACATGCCATATCTGCTGTACCAATAGCTAGGTTCGTCACTTTACTATTTGATTGCAAGCGTTAGTTGCGCCGCCCTCTAACCACAAAGTCCTTTTCCTATACTCCATTCACTATTCTCTCCGATGTCACTCTTGAAGCACCCGTTGTATTTACACATAAAATTATCCCAATATCATTAGTTGATCCACCACCTTCCACCCACCCCCTACCAACCTCAACCCAATTTTATACTATCCCTTAAGTCTTAGGAAATTGTCTTCTCAACATTAATTTCATACCTGAAGCCTCCCCAACAAATCCTCCACCTTACCCACCCAAGCAATTCCCATTACATCTCACCAAACGTCGTGTCATCCACATAACTACGATACCAGCCCCCCCCTCCCCCCGTTCCAGTACCCTCCCCACATCCCCCGACTACACACCTCGAATGGCCATATAAATGGATTGTATACACTGCCAAACCAATATTTGTGATAGTGGGCTGCCTGGCGCAGTCCCCGTCGCATATGTATTTTAACTACTAGCCTCCCATTAAACTGCTCCCTGCATCGATGCCCCCTGATACAATAATTTTGCCCAGTATTATTTCTTCCCCAAAACCTTGCCAACTGCATATAAACCTCATACACGCTCCCTTCTACCCTATCATAAGCAGCTTCCAATCTAACGGCCCAATACACTCCATAGACCCAACTCCCCCCTGGTTCTCTATAATAAATTCGCGAATTCATGCGGATGCCTTCTACATCGACCTTCCTGGCACACCATATTGCCCCTTATCATTACCTTGCCTATTACCCTCTAGATTCTGGGTTCCCTAATATTATCGCAAACAACTTATATCTCCACACATAAGCGAAAAAGTGCCCGATAATCCATTACCGTTGACTGCTCCCCTTCGGCACCAAACACCACAACGGCCCGTCCGGTGCTGCCTCTCCCATTACCTCAGCCGCCCTTAAGTTGTTAAACAGCCTTACTAAAAAAAAACTCAGAACCCCAATTCTTTAGAGAAATCATTGGCAGTCGTTCTTTTCCCGGGGCCGTTTTCCCAAACTCACTCCTGACATCGCCTGCAAATCCTCACACTCCGTATATCGGGGCCCACTAATGGTCCACCGATCCTGACCATCAAGCTCACACTGCACATACTCTCCCATTTCCCTCAATGCCACCTCACGGAAGCCCACACTTTGCGTATATGACTTCAACCAAGCGTCTACATATCCACTCATACCCTCTGTCGTTACCAATGCTTGACCCGCTCTATACCCTTCCATCCCTACATGTAACGTTTAAACCCCATCATCTCCATCGTCACTCTCCTCTTTCTCTGGCCTCTTAACACGCAAGCCGACGGCCGGTCACCCCATAGCACTTCTTCCAATCCTCCCATAATTCGCACACCATCAAAACGCTCGTTTTGCAATACCCTAATACTCTCCTTTAAATCCTCAATGTCCTGCACTGGATAGCTTGCTCCTCCTCTTGCATAACAGTCCCGCAGCTGCCCTTCAAGATATCTTTGAAACCCATACTTTAACCGATTATCTTCCCTCCCCCGACAAATATAATATTCTCTGATACGATTTTTAGCCACCGAATCCCACCAATTTACCAGTTCATCATCCCCCGGCGCCTCATCCACCAACCGTTCCCACAATTGCGCAAAAGACTGACGACATTCCTCACCCTGCAAAAGCTTCACATTTAACTTCCAATAACCTTGACCCCTTCTAGGCAATCCCTCCCATTCTAGGTCCACCATTACTCCTCTGTGATCCGAAAAAACCGCGTCCACCACACGCACTCTGCTCACTATTACTGTTCGGGGCACATACAATCGATCCAGTCTTGCCGCATATCCACGTCTAACAAAGTATGTTCTACAACCCCACCCCGTCCAACGGTCCATTAACCCACTCCATTTAATAATTCCCCCAAAATCCCCAAACAATACCCTGCCCCTCTAGGTTCCA
Organism: Cherax quadricarinatus; assembly: GCF_026875155.1. Lineage (NCBI taxonomy): Eukaryota > Metazoa > Arthropoda > Malacostraca > Decapoda > Parastacidae > Cherax > Cherax quadricarinatus. The sequence continues at coordinate 21,533 of NW_026506767.1, forward strand.
CATCCTTACGCCTTATCACACAATTCCAATCACCACCAATTACAGCTACACCCGGCAAAGCACGCAAATAAATTACTAAGACATCCTTCACAAATTTATTCTTAATACGCACACATCTCCCTCTGCTGGACCATACACACACACCAAACTCATCTGTACCCTACCCACCACCCATTCTACACGAATCACCCTCCCTCCCCACCCTCACAATGCCTCACTACGAACGGGCTAGTTTCCCTTACCAGGATGGCAACTCCTCCTTTCAACCTTATCGCATGCTCCACATACACATTATACCCATTTACCTTCAACTCATAACCGGTCTGTAGTTGTGTTCCTGCACGAACACCACGTCAACACTATTACGCACCAAATATTCACTAAACCATACACACTTTCTCTCTGATCTCAATCCATTAATGTTCATTAGCTGCCTGACTGCGGTGGAGTGCGGTTGTGCACAGCACCCCTCTGCTTTCTGTCGGGAAAGCTTCATAGCAAAAAATTTTGGGCGTGAGTATCCGATAGGGGCCCCGTGGGGCGTGGACTGTTTCGTGGGGCGATTTCCCCTCCGGCGCAGGTGTTATTTCCCGGGCAATATCAGAGAAACGTAGGAGTGCGGGATGATGAGGTTTATTTTTACCCTAAGGGGGCCATTCTATTCGTCATTAAATTCGACGGTGGACGAGTCTTGGGAAAAAATTTGAGCATGTGAGATTGATGAAAATCCAGCTGTAAAGTGCACCATAGAGCTTCTCCCACAAACTGGGTGAAGTTGCGAAATGTCCCCTTCGAGGCTGACGGAGGGACTTACGGAGGGTTTTGCGCTTATGGTACGTGCATCTGGCCCCCAAAGGCAATGGGGGCCCGGTGCGAAAGGGGGACGTCCGGGGAAATTTCTCCCTAAAAAATACATGGGCCCCCGATCCCGTCAATGTGATGCCGGGATTTTAGGCCCCAAAATTCTAGTGGCTTATGGGGCAGGCAAAACATGCGGGTTTGTGGAAGATGCCCATATGGGGGCGAGTGTGGGGGGGGGAGGGGAGGGCGGGGCGCAAACGGGTGGTCACCAGTTCGGGTGGGGGTTGTCTTTGAGGAAAATTCCAAAGGAAACCGGGGTGATGGCCGTCTTGGGGGGAAATTTAGAAGAGTTCGTGGTGCATGAGGGGCGGGGCACGAGTTGTGTGGACCCGTAATGGCCACTTTCCCGTGACGGGGGAGGAAGTGCTATTCGCGGGAGGGCAAGACTGGAGGGGGACTCGACGAGGTATTGAAAATTTTACTTCTCGGGCGAGGTAAGGGTTTGGGTCCGGAAATGGCCCGAGTTAAAAGGAGAGTGTGGGGGACGGCAGGGGAAGGAAGGAGGAAAACTGCAGGCGAGAGGGAGTCACCGGTCGTGCGACAGGTCACAGTAGGGTTTGATGTTCACTGGGGAATCTTGGGTAGACAGAGGGCGGTAGGTTTTACGGGGAAGAGGGGCTGCGTCAGACCAATGTTTCCCTGCCCCCCCGGCAGAGGTTGGGGGAAGGATGAAATTCTCGTGACAGCCAGGTAAGAGGCATCAAAAGGGGGGGGGGGTGGATGGTGAAAACCACATGTTTGACCCTGGGGCAAGGGGCCCGGGGAAGGGTGAAGGGAAGGGTTGGGAAGCTTTAGAAAGGCCTTAAGTGCTGACTGTGAAGTAAATGGATGTTACTGGGGAAGAGGGAATGCTTTCGTATGCTCTTACGTCGATACAAGTGGCGTAGTTTTTCTACGGAGCAAAATTTTCAGGGGGGGTAGAGTGCCGAGGTGGACGGGTATCGGTGTTACTCTCCCCATCGGCACTTTTGGGAAAGGGGTGGTGTGGGTTTATGAAAAGGAGGCAGCCCGTTTGTGTTCAAGACGTAAGGGGGGGGGGGGGGGAGGGTGTTTGCGTGTGGATGGGGGGTGGAGGGGCAGAGGTAACCTTTTGTAAGTGTTATGACCAGCTGAAAATGATATGAAAGTCAAGAGGTTTTTGTGTGTGTGATCTTTTTTTTTGCTTTCCGGGGTTTACCTGAAGTGGCATCGTGGGTGGGGACGGTTTGTGTGATCAGGAAGGGGAATTGGAACCACGAGGGGGGGGGCATATGTTGACAGCATTACCAATTTTTTTTGGACGTTCAGTTGAGGGATGTGTATGGGGGACGTGGGAGGGGGCATCTTTCTTTTGGGGCAGGTTAGCACTGGGTTAGACAGGTTGTTAATCTCATAAGGTTTTGTCAACGTCTGTCCGTACTTTGAACTATTTTTTCAGATCATGGGGGTTTGTCGCAAAGTAAGGGGGATTCCAGTTTGTATCTCGGGGGATTTGAAATTAAATACGAGTCTTTTGGAAATGAGGGGGGGTTGGGGGGGTTTTAGGGCTGGGGGAAGAATTAACGAGGAGGAAAAGGTTGGGGACGGGGTGCGGGTGGGATGGTGTGGAAGGACCGATTCGGTTTATTATGTGGGGGGGGAAAAGGGTTTAAATTCTTTAAAATTTGGGTTTTTAAAATTTTTTTGGAGAAGGTTAGGGGGGTTTTTTATGAAAAAGGGACAGTAGGGGGTGTTTTATCCGAGGGACGACTTATGATCTTAAAGAGGGGTTTGGAGAAATTCGGACGAGGGGTTCAAGCGGTGAGAGTAATGGCGGGGGGGGAGGGGGTTTTTATGGGGGGGATAGGCCGTCTTGTTGTGTTCGCAGACAAAAACAACGCGGCAGGGAACAACTTTCCTGTTTTGGGGTTCTTGAGTCGGGGGAGGGTTAGGGGGGGTCAGGGATCCACACACGGGTGGGGTGGGGTTTTTTGCGGGTCATGGGGAGAAAAAAATTGGCGGGAGGGAAGGGTAATTAGGGATTTAGGAGGGGTGTGGAAATGTGCCCTTTGGGTTTGAACAGTGATAGGGAAACTTTGGGGGGGGACATAACTGAGGGGGAAATATGGAGAGCTTTGAGTGCCCTGCAAAAGGGAAAGCACCCGGCATCGTGGACTGCCGGGGAGTTTTATCAAACCCTTGGGGTTAAAGAAAGGGGTTTTTTTGAGGTTACTGAACTTGATGAAGGGAAGGGGGGGTTGGGTACAGAAAGGCAACAGTGTAGTTGTTTTTTACCCAAGGGTAAGGGAAAGCGTTTGCTCAGGGGCTATAGAACAATATCGTTTTTTAGCGCGGGTTTTAATTATTGCAAAAATTTTAGGAAATAGGATCAAGTGTGTTGTAGGGAGGGGTTTTATCGAAACCCAGTTTGGGTTTCCAGGGGAGTCTATGGGGGGGGGACATGGTCTTTTAAGGATTTGTGGAAAAAAAAGGGGGAAGGGGGGGGGGTTTGGTTGCACTAACTGGGAAGGAGCTTATTAGGTGGGGCGAGAGGCGTGAGAGCTATCCTCAGGAAACAGGGGTATGGGGGGAAAAAATGTGGGGTGGGTAGAGGCGTTATATAGGGGCAATGGTGAAGTACGATTAAGGGAGTTGGGGGGAGGATTGTAATGGGCAGAGGTCTTAAAAGGGTGTCCATGTCCAGCTTTTATTTGCGGCAACAGGACCCCTTTTTTGAATGGTGGAGGCCCTATGGGGGTTAGTAAGGGGTTGGGGGGGGGGACGAGGGCTTTGGCCCGTTTTCATAGGGGATGTGGTGATACCCCGTATTGGGTTTGAGAGGGGGTGTCCCCTAAACCCTTAATTGGAGTGTCGACAGTTTGCATGTGCGCTGGTAGAGGTAAATTGAGAAGCCCTGGTTTTGGGGGTTTGGAACTTGGGGGGGGAGGGTTTAGTGGGGTAGTCTCGTAAAGAAAGGGGTGGTTTTATTAAAAAAATTTTGCTAATCACTGATGATCTTGAGGTTGCACGTGTTAATATTCGGTCAGGGTTTGGTAAAAAGATACTGGGTCGATTGGGAGCATTGCGGGCCCTTTCATTACCCCTTTGAGCGTGCCATTGTAAATTAACGTTTTATTGTATAGCAAGGTTTGGGATGTGGCTGCGTTTCCCTTTTAAAGGGGACGGGAATTTCAACTAACTTAGAGGGTTTTTTAAAAATTTTTTGGGTTCAGGTTGTGACTGGCTTGAAGGGATTAGTAATGTTACCTGTGCTCGGGGGGGTTTGGGGGTTTAATGAAATTAAAGAGGAGGGTTAAATGATCTTCATTAAAAAGGGGGGTGATGAGGGAGGGTGTAGTGGGGGGGGGTTTTTTAAGGTAACAATAAATTGAAAAGCTGTTTTTGGGACGGTTTGAGGGAGGGAAACTATTTTGAGGCAGTGGTGATGGTAAGGGTCGGGGAAGGGAAAAATAATAGGCTGTGTAGATGTCGGCGGGAAAAGGGGGGTGGCCCCGGTGGGGGGGATTTTTCCCCTGTATGACTGGGGGTGTATATGGAAAGGGTTTTGGTAGGTTAAGGTTTCAACCCGTGGGCGTGACTGATGTAACGTTTTTTTTCAGGATTTTCCATCGGAGGGTCTTACGAGCTAGACGGGGGGTTGAGGGGGGGGGGGTATGTGGAATATGTGGCGGGGGATTTTGCATTCCCGTAGTTATTTTTGAGGGGGTTGGGGAGCTCAGGGGTTGGTTTAGAGGGGGTTGCATAAGAAAGTGGGCAATACCCTCTGTTCTGCGGGGATTGAGTCTTGAGTGGGGGGTAGGAGAAGTATTATTAGGGCTTTTGGGGGACATTATGGTATTATGTTACATTATGTGGGGAATGAGGGGGGAAAAAGGTAGTGAGGGGAAAAAGGAGGGGATTGGCGTTTCTTTTATAAAACGTTTTGCCGTAATAGAGAACTTTTGGGGAGGTGGGAGCGGGATTTTCTGAGGGGTACGAGACTTACATTAGAGGTTTTTTTTAAATTTTTTAAATTTGGTGGGTGGGCGGGTGGGGTGGTAAAAGGTTATGTGATGGGGGTCGGGTGAAAACGGGTCGCCCCCTGGTATGAGAGGGGGAAATGTGAGAACTTGGGCTAGTTGTGTATTCAGGTTTGGCAGTTTAAATTTTTATGGTTTATTTTGCAGTGGGACATTGTTCATGTTTGTTTTCATATGCATGTTTAGATGCTTGTAAGGGTCAGTGGTTGGGTCCTTGTTTATTAAAATTTTCGTGTTTTTATAACATATTGTTTTTACCTTTTTCCAATACATTACGTTAAATTTTATTAACGTAAAGGGGTCCTACTTTATAATTTACAAAGTGACAAAATAGAATTTGGGGTGTTTTTGTAATCTATAAAAAGCTTTGGAATTAGCGTTTTTTTGGTTATATAGGTGTAGGGGTTTTTATGTATGGGGAGGAGGATATTTGTGTTAACTCAATTCATTTGTGGGTTGTTAATGATTTATTCTGTGTAAGACCTGTTTTTGTCTTTATCTATCTCTTGTATTGTATTGTTCTAAATAAAATAAAAAAAAAAAAAAAAAATGTTCAATGTCATGCACTTGAAGCTTACAGAGTGGTTTTCCTTCTTGACCCTGGTACTGTCTTGCCACCAGATCGTTTCGTGACACCTCGGTCCCTCTCCCCCCTTTAGAAACGCTCTTAACCAACTCCTGCCCCTTAGGGCCGCTGTTTCCTCTCTGCGTAACATCCGCCCAGGACTTTTTGCCAGTGCGCTGAGCAGGCGTGATCACGTCCTCGGAGTCAGATAGTGCGCAGGCGCGCTTCCGTGATGCTCCCTCTGCTTCCATCATGTCGTCTGATACATTGTCCCGGTGGACCTCCACCTCCACAGCTTGCATCAAAATATTCTTATCACACTGCGCAGACCTCAGATCCTGTTCCACGCCCTGATCCACAACAGACCCAAGAACTAGATCTGGACTCCCAACCTTCCCAAGACTCTTGTCAGCCAATAACACATTTAAAGCCATGGCTAATGAGTCTTCCACATCGCTAGCACTCGCAGTCGGGGTGTCCTCTTCCAACACCTGAGCTGCGTTCAATGAAGGGGTGTCCCCCCCCCCTCGTCACACCTGCTGACTCCATCTCCGCTCTCTCGACCTCCTCACTCCAGGACCCACCTTGTGTAGGCAGAGTCACATAAGGCAAATCCTCACTCTTCTCTATTGCTGTATGTCGTTGCCTTTGTTCCATGTTGCCACGCCTCCTTTCACACAGAGCCGCTAGGTGATCATATGACCCACATAACCGACAGGTCCGGCGTTGCCCAGCGTATGTCACAAACACCTGGGTACGAAATTCTGGCAGCACTACGTACGACGGAATAGGGTAACGTAACGTCATCTTCACAGAATACGTTTCCTTCGAGTTTCCCTGCGTATGGCCAGTGGCCCACTTCCCAACAGTGGCCATATGTACTGTACCATATTTGCCCATCGCAAGACGGATGTCAGAATCATCCGCCTCGAATGGCACATTTCTAATCTTAACCCATGTGTAATGGCGAGAAACGTCGTGAAGTCGCACGGTCACAGCGGAGTTAACTGTCAAAGTAACCTCCTGGTACTTTCTACTATACCGCCTCATACACACTTGCCAAATTAAACTTGACAAAGATCCTCGTCGTGCCATTCAGCGCTACTCCATATATCTCCTCGTCAGCAATACCATATGTATCTCGTATGATTGCAGGTAGTATCAGGTCCATAGAAGTTCCTGTCACAGCCCCACGGAGAAGCTCAACACAGACTGTGTTTATGCGTCTCCCGGTTTCCTGCGCCATGCGTGAAAAAACTGCCACTAAACACCCGGGGGAGCAGCAGGCACGCCCCTACCAAGGGTGAGGACGAAAAG
>NW_026506768.1:0-26705 GCF_026875155.1 Cherax quadricarinatus
CCTTCATTAGATGTGTTTTGGGTTTCACTCCAACTTATTATAATAAATTTCGGGGGAGTAGTGCTAACCCATTGGGTAATACATGTGCATTGGAATGCAAGTAAATTTAATTTAACCCAAAGGAAAAGGGGGGGAAAACCAAATTCCCTTGGATCAAAAGTCCTGACTAGTTTTGAGACCCCTTTCGAGGGCTACAATCCAATGCTGTTAATTTTCCAAAAACTTTTTTCTCCACACACACTTCCCTTAGGTAAATTAAAAAGGGGTTAGACAAATATATTGTTGGGGGTTTGGGTTTTGAGAAGGACTTGCCTAGCATGGCCTAGCCTGCTGAAACTTCCTCCTTTCTATATTTTATATGCTCACAATTTCTAGGGTATTCTACCCCTTCTTAATACCTGTTTCACTCCGCCAGGTGTCATCAGATACCTTCCTTCTTCATCTTCTATTAACCCCACATTTATACATTAAATCCTTGTTTAAACAGAGGTTTACATTATTGAAAATTATATCTAATTTAAAATTAGCTTTACGTGACTGAGAATTTATATGGAAAAAATAGGGTTACTTTCCAAGCTTCCAAATTTCCCCAAATTTTTTCAAATTTTCTACTTTTGAAGGGGATTCAGGGAAACGGTTAGCCGGATTTGGGGGGGTCCGGGGGTGGGAAGTACAGTGCCGCACTTAAAGGGAAAGGGGTGGGTTTATTCTATTTAGGGAATCTGGACGTAGTATCTGTGGCCGGGAGTTTCCCGGGAGAGATTTCTGGGGGTGACCCCCCACAGCCCAATCTGTGACGGGCCTCAGGTGGTCAGGGCCGATGAACCGGGCTGTTACTGCCAGCTGCAGCAATCCAATGTCGAGCCACAGCCCCAGCTGGTCAGGACTTTTTAGGTGTTGTCCATGCCTGTTGAAGACGCCACCCTTGGGCAATACAATGTTAGACGAAAAAAGGGAAAGTGTTTCTTTTTTGGGTCCCCCTACCTCGGTGGAGTTGACCATTGTGCAAAAAAAAACATTATACAGGGGAAACCCCCCTTACAAAGCCCCACCATACAAATTTTTTCGAAAAGAAGTCGTTGGGTCAATTTTTTTTTCTGGATAGGGATAAAAATTTCGGGATAAATTTTTTCCCCTAAAGGAGAGGTTCCCTTGGGTGAGGGGCTCTTGATCTAAGTTTTGGGATCTATGCCAGTTCCCAAAATTAAAATAATAAAAAAACAATTATTTTTTGGGGGCAGGTCCTTCACAACCCATCCACTAACAGAATATTTACCCAACTCGTTTTTAATGCACCAAGAAAAAACTTTGATAAATCTATTTATACAAGGTATGATAAGCAAAAATAAAAATTTTTTGTTAGTTTATATATTGGTGGAAAAAAGGGTTGAGGGGTGGGCTTCGATGTACATTTTTATAGAGGGGAAACCCTGATATTCGGATCATTATTTAATTGTCTACAGTTAATAAGGGTAGATGGGAAAAAAAAAATGGAACAAAGAGAGGGTGAAATGTATAAAAAAGGGAGGGAAAAAGTTCGGGTGAGATATAACAACATTGGCGAAAGGTGGGCTAGGCAAATTGAGGGAAGGGGGGGGGGGGGTTTAAAGGGTTGGAATATTTTAAAAAAAGAGTATTAAAAGGGGGGCTTTTTATGGTATAGGGGGGTGGGTGCAGGGGGAAAGAGGTTGGGGGAATGATGAATAAAGGGGTGATAAAAGAAAAAGGGAGCTTTTAGAAGATTTTTTTCAAAGCAGAAGTGTTTTAGAAGGGCAGGTATATGAAAGTAAAAAAAAAGGTGGGGAGTGTGAGAGATGTAAAAGGAGAGCAGATGATAGGTGGGAGAGGCACTGTCACGGGGGTATCCCTCTTTTGGGTGAAAAAGAGCGGTGTGGTGTGGGGGAGGTGCATAGCATTACTAGAAAGAAAGGGGGTAAAGGCCCCGGAACTGAAAGGGTCTGACAGAAAAGTTAAAAGCAGGGGGGGAAAAGTGTTAGAGTGGTTGTATTTTTGTTTAATAAATTTGAAGTGGGGAAGTACCTAGGGGTTGGGAGAGAGCATGTAAATTCCTTTATATAAAGGGAAGGGGGGCAAGAGAGATTGTAAAAATTATAGAGGAATAAGTTTACTGAGTATACTAGAAGTGTATGGTAGGGTTATTATTGAAAGAATTAGAGGCAAGACAGAATGTAGGATTGCGGATGAGCAAGGAGGTTTTAGAGTGCGTAGGGGATGTGTAGATCAAGTGTTTAAATTGAAGCTTATATGTGAACAGTATTTAGATAAAGGTAGCGAAGTTTTTCATTGCAATTTATGGATTTAGAAAAGGCATATGACAGAGTGGATAGGGAAGCAATGTGGCAGATGTTGCAAGTATATGGAATAGGTAGTAAGTTACTAAATGCTGTAAAGAGTTTTGATGAGGATAGTGAGGCTCAGGTTATGATGTGTAGATGAGAGGGAGACTGCTTCCTGGTAAAGGTGAATCTTAGACAGGGGTATATAATGTCACCATGGTTGTTTGATATATTTATAGATGGGGTTGTAAAAGAAGTAAATGATAGGGTGTTGGGGAGAGGGGTGGGATTAAATTATGGGGAATCAAATACAAAATGGGAATTGACAGTTACTTTTTGCTGATGATACTGTGCTCATGGGAGATTCTAAAGGAAAGTTGCAAAGGTTAGTGGATGAGTTTGGGAGTGTGTGTAAAGATAGAAAGTTGAAAGTGAACATAGAAAAGAGTAAGGCAATGAAGGTGTCAAATGATTTAGATAAAGAAAAATTGGATATCAAATTGGAGAGGAGGAGTATGGAAGAAGTGAATGTTTCAGATATTTGGGAGTTGATGTGTCAGCAAATGGATGTATGAAGGATGAGGTTAACCATAGAATTGATGAAGGAAAAACGTTGAGTGGTGCATTGAGGTATATGTGGAAACAAAAAACATTATCTTTGGAGGCAAAGTATAGTGGTTCCAACACTCTTATATGGGTGTGAAGCTTGGGTTGTAAATGCTGCAGCGAGGAGGTGATGCAGATGTCCTGTCTAAGGGCAATGTGTGGTGTAAATATTATGCAGAGAATTTGTAGTGTGGAAATTAGGCGAAGGTGTGGAGTTAATAAAAGTATTAGCCAGAGGGCTGAAGAGGGGTTGTTGAGGTGGTTTGGTCATTTAGAGAGGTGGGGTAGGGGTTGTCCTCGTTGGAGGAAGGGGGTAAACGAGGTTTTGTGGCGAGGGGCTTGAATTTCCAGCAAGCATGCGTGAGCCATGTTAGATAGAGTGAATGGAGACGAATGGTATTTTGGGACATGATGAGCTGTTGGAGTGTGAGCAGGGTAATATTTAGTGAAGGGATTGAGGGAAACCGGTTTTTATATAGCTGGACTTGAGTACTGGAAAAGGGAAGTACAATGCCGGCACTTTAAAGGAGGGGTTTGAGATATTGGCAGTTTGGAGGGATATGTTGTGTATCTTTGTATGTATATTTTTCTAAACTCTTGTGTTCTGGGCACCTCTGCAAAAACAGTGATTATGTATGAGTGAGGTGAAAGTGTTGAATGACAATGAAAGTATTTCTTTTTTGGAATTTTCTTTCTTTTTTGGGTCACCCTGCCTCGGTGGGAGACGACCAGCTTGTTAAAAAAATTGTTTACTCATGTGCAAGTCCCACTCACATCCAACCCCTCTCACTCGTGTATTCATCCAACACAAATTTGAAACTACGTAAGGTTTTTGCCTAGTATGGTTATTGAGGCTGACTGTTTCCCTCATCAACATAAGAAAGGAGTGGAGAAAGACACTTATGTACAGTTCAGGATATTTATTAAAGAAACGTTTTGCCACAAGTGGCTTCTTCAGTCCTAATACAGAAAAAAAATAAGAAAATGTGTATATACATAGTGGCAGGAGTCAGGTGAAGTGTCGAGTGGGTAGCAGTAGTAGTAGTAGTAGTGGAACTTAAGGTGGTGAGACGGATGGCTACAGAGGGACCTGTTGATATCATGTTACAGCAGTTTCCAGAATGGGTAATATCCCGTTGATTACCAATTTTGAGATACTGTAACTGTCGGACTTTTGCTTTATAGTGTTACTGACAGCAGTTAGGGCAGCTTCTATGCATTTTCTCCATCTTAAATCATCATCTTTAATCACTAGTTTATTATTATTATAATCAAAAAGAAGCGCTAAGCCACAAGGACTATACAGCGCTGCAGGGCAGGAAGGAAGCGAGGGCATCAGGTGGCAAAAGGGAGATGGATGAGTAATAGGTTACGGATAACAGCGGGGTAGTGGATGGTGAAAGGGTAAAGGGCAGCAAGAGACTGAACTAGAAAGGGCTGAGGGGAGTGCGAAAAGTATCATCAGAGTTTGTGGAGTAAATCAGTCGTTGTCAAGAAGTCAATGAGAGAGTCAGGATTAAAGGAGGGTCCATCAGCAAGAAGGGAAGGTAAAGAGAGAGTAGTAGAACGAAGACGACGTTGGAGGTAAATTCTGCGTGCTCGTTGATAGAGAGGGCAGTCTAACAGAATGTGGCTAATCGATACTGGAACTTGACACTGCTCACAGAGAGGAACAGGGTGCCTCGCCATGAGATACCCATGAGTAAGACGAGTGTGGCCAATGCGAAGGCGGGAGAGAGTGGTCTCCCAACCTCGGCACTGATGACAAGAAGACGGCCAGTAACCTATGCTCGGTTTAATAGAATGAAGTTTGTTACTGAGCAGAGTTGACCAACGTTGTTGCCAATGGGTGCGAAGGTGGGTAGCTATTGCAGCAAAATAGTCCAGAAATGGAACACCTCGATAGGAAATCGGTAGGTCATGTACTGCTGACCGCGCAGCAGTGTCTGCCTGTTCATTGCCCTGTACGTCGACATGACCAGGGACCCAACAAAAAGCAATATCTTTATGTTTGGTAGAGATACGGCGTAGCCAAATTGGATACGGAGAACTAGGGGATGAGATTATCAAATGTGTGGGTCTTGCCTGCATCAAGTTTATTTTTCTACTGCTTTCTTATGATTCTCTAGGAAGACGAGAACAGATAGTTTTCCAGCAGTTAGTCAAAGGGAAGACAGGGATTAATCGAATAGATTATGTTTTTGTCACAGAGGGATTAGAATCTTTGCCAAGTTTTGGAATGGTAAATTCAAGAAAAATTATGTAGAGCTGTAAATATAAAATCCTGGACCACGCTTTAAATATGCATCAAAAAACAAAAAGCTGATAATTATCTTCTATTATCAACCTAATGAGAGAAACAGTAAATACATGCGATAGATAAATTGTTTTTTCTAGGGTTTAACCAGGACTAACTGGACCACCCAGGAAGAAAAATGTACTCCTATTATCCCCGGTTCAGTCCAGGTTACCAGAATTCAAGGCCCTAAGGGCTGGAGCTTGGACTCAGTGGCCGGATGTGAGAAGGAGACTGTTAGGACCTCCAGGAATGTATACTTTTTTAGTTTAGCAACACCCTAAAAGTTAACAAACAACTTGACTACAATAGTTAACAAATATCCAGCACCAAGATTATATACATCGTCATATTTCATTTACGTGTATGATAGAGCATTTCAACGCCAATATATAGCTGATCTTCAACCCTTTGACTGTTTCGGTCTATATATACGTTCTTGCAAGGTACCCCGTAATTGATGTATTTCTACGTCCTTAAAATTCCTAAGCGGTTTCAGATCAAGCAGGAGAAAAGCTGGTAATCCACATGTGAGAGAATGGTCTGTGTGGGCCACACGTGTGCAAAACATCAAAAAATCCTGGAGCCACGCAGTGCATGAGAAAAAAAAAACTCCAACCATTTTTTAATTAAAATGCCGACTTGTGGTTCTATTTTCATATAGTATTTAGGATGAATTCTCGTTTTCTTGGTCTCCATTTGATAGAAATGGAAAACGTATTATAGAAATAAGAGGTGATTTTGATTGGTTTCTATTACAAAAAGAACCTGGAAAAGGAGCTCAAAGACAGGAAATGTTTCGATTTTTGCCGATGTTCAAATAAGTAAACAAATGATGTCATTTGTCCAATAAGTGCCAACTAGCCATTCAAATATGCAGTCAAGAATGGGTTGACATTATTTTGTACAATTATTACAGTACATGAATTGCATTATCTGCATAACATAAATCTTCTTATTTTTTTGTTTGAATATAAATTCAAAATAGAAAAGCAATAGTAATATCAGAGCAGAGAGGGGCCTGGAAATACATGACTGATGAACAAAGAAATGTTATTTGAGCCATGAATGTCTGCATTGGTTCAATCTGGACCTTATTCTTTGAATTGTCATATTTTTTAATTTTCGTGAAATTGTCCAAATTGGCAAATTTTCTGACCACGTTATTGGTAGTTGAAATCGGATAAAAGGTCAGATTTTCTGTACTCAGTTGATAAAAAAAAAAATTTTGTGGAGTTCTAGAGAAATAGCTATGAGTTGGTCGACAGGAACAATGGAAATTAGCCGAAAATAGGGCGTCAAAGTGAGCGCAATCGCCGATTTGTAAACATTGCCAAGAACGCTAACTCCGGAGAGTAATTTCCGCAAGTTTTCCATCAAATTTCCTTTTTTTTTTTTGTGTCCATTACAATCGGGAAAAGAAATTCCCTTATCATTTCATAAGAAAAAACAAATAATTTATTTTTTTTTTTGAAATTTGCGACACAGGAGAACCCCTCAGATTTGGGGGTTGCGACAGTCAAGGGCTTAATACTGTACTTATAGCGATAGAAAACTGCAACATACTACCAAACCACCCTCCCTTCAGGGGGTATTGATACTTGTCGTATCTGTGCGCCTCTGGCAAGAACAGTGATAAGTGTGAATTGGAGATGGAGTGAAAGTGTATCTTTTATGGGGTCACCTGCCTCAGATGGAGATGACCCAGTGTTTCAGGGAGGATCCTTGATGGCTTGTGAGGGGCAGATGATCTAAAAACCAAGGAATTAGACCTGTCCCTCCCTTTCCTTGATCAAACCTAATTCACAACTTGGCGCCCAGGCCCTGTATGACCCCTGCAGGTTTAGAGCACGTCCCCCTGTGGATGTAATATAATTTTAGGAGTGGAAGAGGAGTGTGGGATTTATTTTTTCTTCAAACAACCAACCATTTCCCACCCGAGGGGTGTCAGGAGACTCAAAAAGAGAAATGAAAAGTTTTTCTTAGTGTGGAAATTAGGGTGCAAAAAATTGGTAAAAAGAAAGTGAATTACAGGCCAATCTCTCCTCGATTTCAGTACTTATGTTATAAATCCCAAAAAAAAACACGAATTGTTACAGAATGTTATCGTCTTGGTCTGCATCTTGATTAACATGGGCTTCTGGTCTTTTTCTCCTTAAATCTACTTCCCCAGTTTGGTCTAATTTGTTAAGTTAACATTGCTTTTAAATGCAGTGATAACAAAATCCTACTGAAATTAAACTTGGAAAATTATGGCTCAGAACACTCTCAATTATAACATTAAGTAACTATGAAAAAATAAAGTTCTAGATTCTAAACAACTGAGTCTACAAAATAATATTCAGCATGCATTATTAGTGAGGGGAACTTGATTGTCTTTTGTATGTCATGATGTAGCCACCAACTGTGCTTCATTCTGCCAGAGGGCATAAGGTTTTTGTTCAAAAGATTGGTTTGCATAACAGAAAGTAGTTCTCCATCCTTTCCCTGAGTGTGTGTATCTTCTCCACTTGCCTAACTTGTTAATCACTGTCATAGTCTCTGCAGGGTGGGGGTATGCACACTCATCATAGCCGGCGGGGTGCGAGCTGATGAATTGGTGAGGAATTTTTTATTTCCCTAGGTATTCTATCAATCTTATTTATAACTTTCTACATTGTACTTTACATTGACCATGATCTTTAAAGTGTAGACCTCCAGTCTGTCTCCACTTCTTAAATATTAGAAATTATGGTTGCTATTTCTAGGTGGTTTGCCCAATCCTCAATCTGGTAATTTGTTGAGAGCTGGGCATGTGCTTTGCAGGAGACTATAGACTTCACTCAGTACTCATGCTAATATTTTGTTTGGTTCATTTCTTCGATATTTTGAGTACCCATGAAAAGGGATGTCATTACTTGCTCACCTGCTATGTATTTATTGTCTGAAACATTCACTTTGTAAAGCATGTGACTAGCAATAATATTAACCTATTTTTAAATTAAATACAAGGCAGCCTGGTCCAGTATGATTACCAGGACCTCCTGTATTCAAGCGCTCTTCAGGGCCTCCAGGCCTCAAATAAAAAAAACCAACTGCCAACTGCTGCAGGACAAAAGGAAGGAAAGGAAGCCAGGCGCATACCTGGTCTCAAAGGACAACGAAGGCAGACAAGGTTTAGAGGTCGGACTGGACAAAGGTGACAAGGGTAATTGCTGGGATTACCAGGTCGCAGCTGACTACAGGCTTGGATGGACTTAAAAGAGCGAAAAGGGTAACCTGTCTCAGGGCACCTCGTGTGCGAAATAGTATAAACTGTGAAGGTGAAAAGGGTTTGCCTGGTTTACCAGGCAAGCCTGGTCGTAATGGCATACACGGAGAAAAGGGTGAAAGGGAGAGAATTGGATTTACAGGATTGCCTGGCCACGTGGCTTGCCCTGGTTATGCCAGGTCCCCCTGGTATTAATGTCTACAGGGTGATCGAGGACCACAAGTCCTGTATGGATTAACTGGTGAAAACGGTAGAGATTGGTCCTTCCTGTCAAAAAGGCGCTTCCCATCCCGGACATCCAGGAGAAAGAGGTTTCCCAGGTCACCATGACCAGTGGGACTAGTTGGACCAAAAGGAGACACAGTGGTCCCCCATGTGTCTTCCAAGGATTACCATGTGCCCTCAGGACCCAAAGGTGAGAAAGGCACTAATGGGTTTACCCTGTCTTCCTGGAGAAAAGGTCAATCCGTGGTCCAAAGGGCTTTGAAATGGCCTGCCGGTGTAAGCTGGAAGGCCAGGGCCACAAGTCCTAAAGGTAAAGAGGAATCCCTGGAATCAATGGCCAACCTGTATTTTCCTGTCATAAGGGTCCAGCTTTTGAGCGCTGGACCACAGGGTCCAAGAGGACCTGAAGGACCTTAAGGTACCCAGGTATGCCAGGCATATTCCTGGATTCAAGGGTTATCGTGGCTATTCTGGATTACCAGCGACCAATGGGCCCAGCCGGTGATGAAAGGAGACCGTGTATTTTGTAAGGACAGGAGGGGGCGCCAGAAATACTGTGAGTATTTTCTATGTTCTTTATTTATTATATTTCTTTTCTATCATTACCATGGTCTTGTCTAACATTTCCCAAGTAAACAAAATTTCGAAGAGACTACAATATTATTTTTATTTTTGCACATTGTATTTGTGTGTCACACTCTTGTCCTCTTATTTCTCATTACACTCATCTTCCATACCACCGCCATTTGCCATTTGTACCATACTTTTTCCCCTTCCACTTTTCCACTTAAAACCTCCCTACTTCATCAGCCTCACAAATAATAAGCCATTTTTCAACCTCCCCACCCTCTTGCTCACTCTAGCAACATTAACCCACTGAACTCAAACATCCCCCTACTCAGTGTAGTTAGGCATTGGGCTTTCCCAACTTTCAAAATTCCAAATTCATGCTACAGCCATTTTTCCTAAATCCATTCATTAGATGCTGCTTTTGGTTTCACTCCAACATTATTATAAAAGACATTCTGGGAGTAGTGCTAAGCCTATTCGGGTATACAGTGTGCATTGGAAATGCAAGTCAATTAAGTTTAATCCAAGGAAAAGGAGGACAATCTCAAATTCTTGATCAAAAGTCCTGACTAGCTTGGATAGACACCTATCTTGAGGGCTACAATCCAATAGCATGTTAAGTTCCACAAAATCATTTTTTCTCCACACACAACTTACCTTAGGTAGCATTGAAAATGGTTTAGACAAAATATATTGTTAGTGAGGTTTTGGGTTGAGAAGGACTTTCCTAGCAAGCGATCCAGTAGGCCCCTGCCTGCAATCTTCCTCCATTCTTATATTCTTATATGCTCACATATTTCTAACATGGGTATTCTATCTACCCCTTCATAAATACCTGTTTCACATCCGTCCAGTGGTCATCAGATACCTTCCTTCTTACATCTTCTAGTAACACCACATTTATACATTAAATCCTTGATTTAACATGAGGTTTACATTATGAAAAATTGATATCTAATTTAAAATTAGCAATACGTGACGTGAAAATATTTAATGGAAAAATACACGGTTTACTTTCCAAGCATACTCCAAATTTGCCAAACTCTTTTACTAATATTCCTACTTTGTGAAGGGATTCAGGGAACTGGTTTAGCCGGACTTGAGTCCTGGAGGTGGGAAGTACAGTGCCTGCACTGGAAGGAAGGGTGGGGATATTTCTATTTATGAGGGAATCTGGACTGTAGTACTGTGTGCCTGAGTTTTACCTGGAGAGAGTTCTGGGGGTCGACACCCCCACAGCCCCAATCTGTGCTAGCTCATGTGATCATGGCCTGATGAACCAGGCTGTTACTGCCACTCATGCAATCCAATGACGAGCCACAGCCCAGCTTGCAGGTACTGACTTTAGGTGCATCTGTCCAGTGCCTGTTGAAGACAGCCATCCTTTGGCAATACAATGTAGACTGAAAAGAATGTGAAAAGTCATTTTTTCTTTTTTGGGTCGCCCTACCCTCGGTGGGAGTTGACCATTGTGCTAAAAAAAACATGTATAACAGTGGAACCCTCAGCTACAAATGCCCCACCAAACAAACTTTTTCAGGATAACAAAAGTTCTGATGGGCAAATTTTTTTTCTGCTTCTGGTATGGAAGAAATTTTTCAGGATGCAAACTTCCCCCTCAAAGGCGAGAGGTTCCTTGGTGAGGGGCTCTTGATCTAAGGATTGGATCATGCTCTATTCCCTAAATTAATAAAAGTAATAAACAATTATTATTTATTAGGCAGTCCTTCACAATCCATCCCACAAACAAGAAATAACTTTAACACCAACACAGTTTTTAATAGCTAACCCAAGAAATAAACATTGATAAATCTATTTATACAAGGTATGAAATAGCACGTAAGAAAGTAGTTTGTTAGCATATATATTGGTGGAAAAAGGTTGATGGTAGGCTTCAGGATGTACATTTTTATAGAGGTGCAACTGATATATCGGATCCATTCTTTAATTGTAGCTACAGTTAGACTAAGAGGTAGATGGGACAAAAAGGAAATGGCAACAAGAGAGAGGTGAAAGTTGGTATAAACTAAGTGAGAAGAAGTTCGGGTGAGATATAACAACTATTGGACAGAAAGGTGGGCTAGCGCAAATATGATGAATGGGGGGAGGGGGGTTGAAGAGGTTGGAATAGTTTTAAAAATGCAGTATTAGAATGTGGAGGGCATTAGTTTATGGCTTTAGGAGAGGTGTTGCAGGAGGAAAGAGATTGGTGGAATGCTGAATAAAGGGTGTGATAAAAGAGAAAAAAAGGGTAGCTTATGAGAAGATTTTACAAAGCAAGAAGTGTTATAGATAAGACAGAGTAATATGTAAAGTAAAAGAAAGGTGGAGAGTAGTGAAGAGTGTAAAAGGAGAGCAGATGATAGAGTGGGAGAGGCACTGTCACAGGGAGGTAATACCATCATTTAGGAGTGAAGAAGAGCAGATGTGAAGTGTGGGGGAGGTGCATGATGCATTACATCGAATGAAAGGGGGTAAGCAGCTGGAACAACGGTATCATGACAGAAATGTTAAAATGTCAGGGGGAAATAGTGTTAGAGTGTTAGTATTTTTGTTTAATAAATGTATGAAAGTGGGGAAGGTACACCTAGGGATAGGCGAGAGAGCATGTATAATTCCTTTATATAAAGGGAAGGGGGACACTCAGAGATTGTAAAAATATAGAGGAATCAGTTTACTGAGTATACTAGAAGTTGTAATGTAGGTTATTATTGAAAGAATAGAGGCAGGAGACAGAATGTTAGGATTGCGGATGAAGCAAGGAGGTTTTAGAGTGCGCGATAGGGATGTAGTAGATCAATTGTTTAAATGAAGCTTATATGTGAACATAATTTAGATAAGGTAGCCGAAGTTTTCATTGCCTTTATGAGATTTAGGAAACGGCATATGACAGAGTGGATAAGGGAAGCAATTTGGCAGATTTTGCAAGTAAATGGACTAAAGGTAGTCAAAGTTAACTAAATGCTGTAAAGAGTTATGCGATGAGATAGAGAAGGCTCAGGCGTTACGATGTGTAGATGAGAGGAGACTGCATTCCGGTAAAGGTGAATCTTAGAACAGGGTATATAATGTCACCATGGTTGTTCTGAAATATATTTATAGATGGGGTTGTTAAAAGAATGTAATGATAGGGAGTTTTGGGGGAGTAGGGGTGGGATTAAATTATGGGATCAAAACAACAAAAAGGGAATCTTACAGTTACTTTTTATGCTGATGAACAGTGCACATGGAGATTCTAAAGGAAAGCTGCAAAGGTAGTGGATAGTCTTTGAGGAGTGTGTATGTAAAGATAGAAAGTTTAAAGTGAACAGAAAAAGATAAGGCAATGAAGGTTGTCAAATGATTTAGAAAAGAAAAATGGATATCAAATTGGAGAGGAGGAGTATGGAAGAATGAAAGATTTTTCAATATTTGGGAGTATGTGTTTAACGTAAAAAACAGCAAAAGATGAATGAAGGATGAGGATAACCACATAGAATTGATGACAGGAAAACGTTGAGTGGTGCATTAGGTAATGTGGAAAACAAAAAACATTATCTTTGGAGCAAATTAATAGTGGATTCCAACACTCTTATATGGTGTGAAGCATGGGTTGTAAATTCTGCAGCGATAGGTGAATGCAGATGTCTGTCTAAGGCAATGTGTTGTGCGTAATTTTATCAGAGAATGTAGCCTGTGGAAATAGGCGAAGGTTGAGTAGTTAAATAAAAGTATTAGCCAGAGGCTGAAGAGGGGTTGTTGGGTGGTTGGTCATTTAGAGAGGTGGGGGTAGGGTTGTCCACTCGGTTGGAGCAAGGGGGTAACGAGGTTTTGTGGGCGAGGTGCTTGAATTTCCAGCAAGCATCGTGAGCATGTTAGATAGAGTGAATGGAGACGAATATGTATTGGGACATGATGAGTCTGTTTGAGTGTGAGTCGGGTAATATTTAGAGACAGGAGATTGAGGGAAACCGTTTTTTTATATAGCTGGACTTGAGTACTGAAATGAGGAAAGTACAATGACTGCCGGCACTTTAAAGGAGGGGTTCTTGAGATATTGGCAGTTCGGAGGATATGTTGTGATATCTTTGTATTATTAATTTTTCCTAAACCTCTTGTGTTTTCTGGGCACCTCTGCAAAAAACAGAGATTATGTATGAGTGAGGTGAAAGTTTTGAATGACAATGAAAGTATTTTCTTTTGGGGGAATTTTCTTTCTTTTTTGGGTCACCCTGCCTCGGTGCGGGGAGACGAACCAGCTTGTTTAAAAAAAATTGTTTAACACTCATGTGCAAGTCCCACCACATCCAACCCCACTCACTCTTGCGTATTTTCCATCCAACACAAATTTGAAATTACGTAAGGTTTTTGCCTAGTATGGTTATTGAGGCTTGACTGTTTCCCTCATCAACATAAGAAAGGAGATGAGAAAGACACATATGCACAAGTTCAGAGATATTTTTATTAAAGACACGTTTTGCCCACAAGTGACTTCTTCAGATCCTAAAATACAGAAAAAAAAGATAAGAAAATGTGTATATACATAGTGGCAGGAAGTCAAGTGAAGTGTCGAGTGGGTACAGTAGTAGTAGTAGTAGTGGAACTTAATGTGGTGAACGGATGGCTTACAGAGGGACCTGTTGATATCATGTTTACAGCAGTTTCCCTAATACCCGTTGATTACCAATTTTGAGATATTGGGTCTGTAACTGTCCAGTACTTTGTGCTTTATAGTGGTACTGACATAGCAGTAGGGCAGCTTCTATCATTTTTTCTCCATCATAAATCATCATCTTTAATCACTAGTTTTTTATGTATTATAAATCAAAAGAAGCGCTAATCCACAAGGACTAGTACAGGCGCTGCAGGGCAGGAAGAAGCAGAGGGCATACAGGTGCAAAATGGCGAGATGGATGAGTAATAGGTCAACGGATAACAGCGGGGTAGTGGATGTGAAAGGTACAATGGCAGCAAGAGATGAACTAGAAATGGCTGAGGGGAGTGCGAAAAGTATCATCAGAGTTTGTGGCGAGTCAAAGCAGATCCGTTGTTCAAGAAGTCAATGATAGAGTCCAGGTTAAAGGAGGTCCATCAGCAAGAAGGGAAGGAAAAGAGAGAGTAGTAGAACGAAGACGACGTTGGAAGGTACAAAAGTCTGCTGCTCGTTGATATAAGGGCCAGTCTAACAGAATTGGCTAATCGATACTGGAACTTGACCACAGCTTCTCGAGAGAGGAACAGGCTAGTGCCTCGCCTGAAGATACCCATAGAGTAAGACGAGTGTGGCCAATGCGAAGTGCGGGAGCAGAGTGTCTCCCTCCAAACCTCGGCCAAAAAAAACAGATGACAAAGAAGACGCAGTAACCTATGCTCGTTTAATAGAATAAGTTTGTTACACTGAGCAGAGTAACCAACGATGTTTGCCAATGGGTGCAATGGTGGGGTAGCTACTGCAGCAAAATAGTCCAGAAAATAGGAACACTCTCGATAGTAAATACGGCTAGGTCATGTACTGACTGACACGCCAGCATGTCTGCCTGTTCATTGCCCTGTACGTCGACATACCAGGACCCAATCAAAAAAGCCAATATCTCTTATGTTAGGTAGAGATACGGCTACCAAAAGTTGATACGGAGAACCTAGGGATGAGAAGTATCAAAATTTCGTATGTAGCCTGTAGAGGCACTAAGGAGTTTGAAGACTACTACAAATGATGACACAGGCATAGATGCGATACGAATAAGTGCTGCAAGAATGGCATACAGTTCACAGAGCAGTAAAAAATGCTAGCTGAACGCATAATAAACACTGCCTCCCGCACGACGCTGTCCGGAAACACTGCTGCGAATCTGACGCCGTCTGAAGACTTTTTAAGAGCTATCTGTGTACAACACAGCTGTGCAAAGAGAATGGGAAGAGGAAGTGAACAAGAAAAAGAGGAGCGGGAAGCACACCGTAGGCAGTTGAGCTTTTTCGAGCAAGAACAGTGAGAAAGAACACACCCGAAACAGCTGGAACCTTCCAGGGGGTAGGGAAAAAGTGAGATGCCTACACCTGAACATATAAAGGATGGTAACTGAAGGGAAGACAAGAGTGAATGTAGGCGAAGAGAAAATGGACGGAGTCAAACAGGGGCGGAGAACGAATAAAGAATGTCTACTACTATCGGTGACCATTCTAAAATGACGAAGGATTGGTAGAATCGTGGAGCTACATAGTATCAAGGCAATGCGGCATCACGGCTATCAGACCAAGGATGAACATTCGCCTTTCTGATAGAGGCTCTCAACAGGTGAAGAGCGAAAAGCACCAAGGCAGAAACGAAATATCCTTGGTGATTGATAGACGTTAAGGCAAGAATGAGAGTCGCAGGAGAGCCGCGAATCTAAATCTGGTCACCAAAATCGAGTTTTCCGATAAAACGAAGGTCAGAATGAGTAGCGCAAGCAGAGTTCGACGATCAACCCCCGAGGAAAGACGCTACAAGGGCGTTTTAAAGAAGGTTTAGCCCCGGCTGTGACAATTTGCCTTCACAGAGGCAATTGTGAGGTTTTCCAGGATACCGACAGATCCAAGAGCGAAGGCCTAGAAACCTGACTGAATCATGTTCGAGGATACGGGCAGCCATAGAGATACAAAGGATGATTAGGAGATAACAGACGACTATGAAAGTAATTTGAGGTGTTTTGGTACTTTGAAAATTTAAATCCATGCGTGGATGGCCAAAGTGGACAACACGGATCGAAAACGGCATGCTGGAAGAACTGCAATGAGGTAACAGTCAGCACCTGCACAATGAATAGCGAAGTCATCACCATAGAGTGACGACCAAATATTGGGTGGAAGAACAGCGGCCAAATCAATTATAGCAAAGGAAAAAAGTGTTGTGCTTAGAACACACCCTGAGGACACCTTCAGCTTGGACGAAGTCCGTGGAAAGAACATTATTGAATCGAACACGAAATGTCCTGTCAGTTAAAAAAGTTCTTAAGGATGGTAATTGCCTCTGAGGCCTAAGGAATTGGGCCTGGGCCAAAAATGATACCTCCAATTTGTGTCCATATGCTTCCTCAAGTCAAAAAATATGCAATAAACTGAGTGATTATTCGCAAAGGCATTACGAACATACGTATCAAGCGTAGTATGAGGGGTCTATGGTAGAACGACCCTTACGGAAAGCCATAAGACTAGCGAGAGACTGTTTGTGTGGGCTCTAAATACCCACGTTAAAACGTCGATTTAACGAGACGTTCCATCACATTGCAAACTGCACTAGTAAGAGCGATGTAGTACCCGGTTTGCAGAAAGGGAGAACAATGGCAGATTTCCACAGCTGGGGAAGAACTTGTGCCCAAAATAAGATTGAGAGGTGTAAGAGCACTACAAGGGCAGAACCGATGTAAATGTTTAAAATAACGAATATGAATGTTGGCAAGCTGAGAGCGTGGCCTCCAGTTCTTTAAAGTGAAAGGCCCATTAATACTGTACTTCTCTGAGAGAAGGAAAAGTCCAAGGGTACTAACTCTCTTGCAACTTTGAGAAAGAAACGAGGGGCAAAGATGTAGCCCACCGGAAATAACGGACCAGATGTGTGCCAAGTTCAATGCACGTCGAGAGGGTTTGCTACATCAACACCAGCGACCCTTAGAACATGAGCCGGGTCAGGAGAGTATTTACCACCACTCAATTTCCTCATTTTTCCAGACTGTGCACTCATAGAAGAAGCAGAGGTGATGGTGAAACATAGTCTCGCCAACAAGTGCATTTAGCCTTCACGGATGACACGGCGAGCATCGCACGCATCCTCTTTAGAATTCAAGAAGTCTCTCCGGCGGTTGCTAATGTACCGGTACCTGCCCCAAGGCAGCACACGTTTCAAACATACTGCACGAGCAACAGCAGAGACCACCAAGGCACGCACTTCTGAGAATGCCTGCCTGAAGTATGGGGTATAGAATGAGAAGCAGGCGGTAATAAAACAGACGCTGAGAAGATGTGTAGGACTCCATCAATGGAGGATGAAGAGGCAACCTCACTACAACGCAGTTGAGGTGTGGAGTAAGATTCCCAATTTGTCCGATCAAATTGCCAGCGAGGGCTACGGAAAGGTGGTGAATAGGAAGGAGAATAAGAATGATCGGAAAGTGATCGCTGTTCATGTAAGTCTGGAAAGAACAGACCGGTGAAAGTCTAGTGCAGGGAGGAAGAGCAGACTGATAGATCGATGCACGAGAGAGTAATGAACGAGGGGATCAAAATGGGTGGGTGACCGCCGAAATTTAAAACATGTAGGGGTGAGAGGTGAGAAAAAGCCTCCAACTGGATGCCACGAGAGTCACAATGAGACCCCCCCAGAGGAAATGGTGGGCATTAAATCACCAAGTAACAAAGTGTGGCAGTAAGGATAAACAAGAAAGGCAAAGTTTGGGATAGAAAATGCCCGAGAAGGAGAGAGATATAAAGAACATATTGTAAACCACTTATTCAAGTGGATACGGGCTGCAGTGTAATGCAGCGAGGTATGGACAAATAGTTGACAGTACGGAATATCATTGCGTAGAAGAAGGGCACTTTCATTAAAGGTCCCATCTGAGAAAGGATCCGAAGAATACAATAAATTATAGCCTGAGATAGGTTGGAAAACAGCCGAGTGTAATTTTGGTTCTTGTAAGCAAGCACCAACAGGGAAACCTGGAAAGCAACATCTGAAGCTCACCCCAATTACCCCTGAGGTCGCGGATATTCCACTGTAAATAGGCCATGATTGGCGATGAAGAAAATATCAGGAATCACCGACCAGTATGTTTTAAATAAGCGACCCACTGATCAGATCGACTGGTCCGAACCCTTGACTGGTTTCAAACAAACGTATCGTTGGACAATAAAGCAGACTGTAAACGGATGGGGTTGTAGGCGCCCTTATAAACACAAACATTAAATATATATCAGGAACGTGCACGGTAACAGTCGCAATTATTACAGAAAAAAAACAGTTAGAAAACAGAATCAAATAGCTGAGCTTCATTTAAGGAGGTTATTAATAGAATATTCAAGAGGTTGCTAGTAGAATTGCAGTAAATCAACCATTCCAATCATATGAAGCTGTGTGTAGTCTTGTGGTCAGTCAAACAAACGGCTTCCCACTGGGTAAATTGTCATTTTTGTGAAATTGGTGTCATAGCCCCTTTGCAGATTATCCAAGAACAGCTACAAAGCAGTGTTAAAACAGGGAAATTTTTTGGGTATGCCCAAATGAGATAAAATCAGTGGACTAAAATCACAAGGTATTAAAAGAGGACAACATCAAGCTGCTTTCATGACAACCTGGAAGCTATTCTAACAAACAGAAGGGAACATAAAAAGTCTGTCTGAATGGTACTGCCCATGATACTGGCATGTAGTCA
Source organism: Cherax quadricarinatus (assembly GCF_026875155.1). Classification (NCBI taxonomy): domain Eukaryota; kingdom Metazoa; phylum Arthropoda; class Malacostraca; order Decapoda; family Parastacidae; genus Cherax; species Cherax quadricarinatus. Next base: position 18,628 of record NW_026506768.1, read on the forward strand.
AAAACTGTAAGGCTGAGATGAAGTCCTGGTATCCATAAATGTGGGGATGATAGTGGCTGTCCTGGAGACCAGTAATGTGGAAGCGGAGGTGCTGTCCTGGGATACAGAATGGAGACCTGGAGATTCTGTCCTGGGAGACAGAAATGGTGAAGCTCTGTAGATTTTGTCCAGTAGTCGGGAAACTATACGCAGAAAGGAATACATATAAATGACCTCATAGGGGACAGGAGCCATAGTAGTAAACAAGTGTAGTCAAAGAATAAGATAAAACCTATATTGCAAACTAAAATACTGCAGAAATAGCAAACAAGAGGACTCCCAACTACAATAGTGAGGATAAATTACCAAAAACAACTGGTGGTAGCTCCATTGTGGTGCTAGGGAGGGTATAAAGAAAAGACAGGGAAACATGCACCAACAGGGAATACAGTCACAAAACCCAAGGCAAACGGAAACCACGCCTGTTGGGCACATACAATGTACTTGGTATCTTCTGGCATGGGAAATCTGGAAAAACAGATGGGACATATGCAACTATGACCACCCTGGAGAAAAATCATGCCCCATAAGACAACAGAAAATGCAAACTCCCTTCCTGTAAGTCTTTTTCATTCTCCACCCTGAACTGTGTACCTCTTCAGTACAGGAAAGACTGGTGCTATAACTTAAATTGCCAGCATACCATCCTAAAGGGACAAAAAGATACAAACATCCAGCCATGGTAAAAACCTGGGTAGCCCACAGCCACTCAAGAGGAGAGTTTTTTTTAGTGCCAGGAAGGAAAAAAAAACTGTCAGGAAATGGCAGAAATCGATACACCAAATCCAGTCATTCCTGGTATGGAACCATCAGTCGATGGCCTCCACTCCAAAACCAACAGATTACAGATCCTACTCCGGAAAAAAAATCCCCCCCAGTACCAACAATACACCAATCTGATAACATTCTTCTTTGCAAATATACGGTTCTAAAGCCAGCAACAACAACAAAATACCTTTCATCCGTGGACTGACTTGCAGAGGCAAAGGCAATGTCGCGTCTTTCACTGAGACCCACATAAAGGAATCACTTGGACAACAGAAATATTGGAATCTCCAGGTTACAAACCTATACAGATGTGACAGAGTGAACGGCAAAAGGGGGGGGGTTGGCCTGTACATTGCAGAGTCACTTGTTTGCACAGAACCTGCATAATGCCTCAAATGATGTAGTGGAATTTTTAGGCAGTAAAGGTCGAGACCAAAACCTAGTCCATTATGGTAGTCTAACAAGCCTCCGATGCAACATTCCCAGCAATTCCAGGAACAGCTGTTAAAAATTGACCCTGCTTGGAAAATCTTTCCAGCACCTGCACCCAACATCTTGCTCCCTGGGGGATTTCAACTTAAGGCACCTAAAAGGAGGAATCTAGCAAATAATAATGTTGCAGTAAAAACACCAGGAGGCAGCTCTGATGAAAACCACACTCACACGAGCTTTTTAAATCCTCTGCACAAAATTTCAATATAAACCAGCAAAAAATAGAGCCTACTAGACTGGAGAATACACTAGACCTCATCTTCACTACATGGATGATCTGATAAGAAATGTCACCAATCAAAAAACAATATACTTTAGATCACAACATTAATTGATGTCAGCAGACATGTATGATGCGTGGAGCCCCAACCGACATAATGAGCTAGTCACGAGGGAGCCATTCACCAAATTCACTTCATAACAAATAACAAAAAGTGGGACCAAGTAAAACCAAATTCCTAACCAATATAAGCTGGGAAGATATATAAGCAACACAGACCCCAACTTATGCCCCTAAACAGATTAACTCTGTGCAACTCGATGTTTGCACAAGGCTTATTCTCAAAGAAAAAGGAGAGTGATGTAAAATAGAAAGAGACACGCTCCTTTACAGGCGACGGAAAAGAATAACAGAGTGGCTAAAAGAGGTCAATATATCTGAAATACGTAGGGAGACACTGGTCAAAGAAATAGCAAGCATCGAACTTAAGCTAAAAGAATCCTTTAGGAGTCAGGAAAATCGCGGAAAAACTAAAAGCCTCAATAAATGAAATCGAAAGAAACCCGAAGTCTTACCTTCTCACTATGCCAAATCAAAATCGAGAACAACGTCCAGTATTGGCCCCTACTTAAACAAGATGGGTCCTAACACAGTGAACAGCAAGGAAATGAGTGAGCCTACTCAAGTCCCAGATGACTCAGTTTTAGCAAGACCGCTAACCAGACAGAGAGTCCCGAAGATCCAAATGAAAATTATTATGAGAAGCCACAAAATTTGATAACACCAAGCCTAACCGATGTTATCCTGACGCCAAATGACTTCGAACAGCGATAATGACATGCCCATGCACTCTCTGCCCCAGGGCCAACTCCAATGGAACTCTGTGTTTCAACAAGAACTGCAAGAAGCCCCTATCACGAGCCTTTTCCATCCGGGGTGTATGAGCGGGAGCATGGAACACGGGGGTCCGTCCCACAGTTACTAAAAACAACAGACATAGCCCCACCCACAAAGGGGGCAGTAAAGCAACAGCAAAGAACTACAGACCCAATTAGCACAAACAACCATATCATAAAAATCTAGAAAGGTCCTAAGAAGCAAGATCACCACCCATCTAGAAACCCATCATTACACAACCCAGGCAACATGGGTTTAAAACAGGTCGCTTCCTGTCTGTCTCGCAACTAAAAATGTATAAATGTGTGGGTCTTGCCTGCATCAAGTTTATTTTTCTACTGCTTTCTTATGATTCTCTAGGAAGACGAGAACAGATAGTTTTCCAGCAGTTAGTCAAAGGGAAGACAGGGATTAATCGAATAGATTATGTTTTTGTCACAGAGGGATTAGAATCTTTGCCAAGTTTTGGAATGGTAAATTCAAGAAAAATTATGTAGAGCTGTAAATATAAAATCCTGGACCACGCTTTAAATATGCATCAAAAAACAAAAAGCTGATAATTATCTTCTATTATCAACCTAATGAGAGAAACAGTAAATACATGCGATAGATAAATTGTTTTTTCTAGGGTTTAACCAGGACTAACTGGACCACCCAGGAAGAAAAATGTACTCCTATTATCCCCGGTTCAGTCCAGGTTACCAGAATTCAAGGCCCTAAGGGCTGGAGCTTGGACTCAGTGGCCGGATGTGAGAAGGAGACTGTTAGGACCTCCAGGAATGTATACTTTTTTAGTTTAGCAACACCCTAAAAGTTAACAAACAACTTGACTACAATAGTTAACAAATATCCAGCACCAAGATTATATACATCGTCATATTTCATTTACGTGTATGATAGAGCATTTCAACGCCAATATATAGCTGATCTTCAACCCTTTGACTGTTTCGGTCTATATATACGTTCTTGCAAGGTACCCCGTAATTGATGTATTTCTACGTCCTTAAAATTCCTAAGCGGTTTCAGATCAAGCAGGAGAAAAGCTGGTAATCCACATGTGAGAGAATGGTCTGTGTGGGCCACACGTGTGCAAAACATCAAAAAATCCTGGAGCCACGCAGTGCATGAGAAAAAAAAAACTCCAACCATTTTTTAATTAAAATGCCGACTTGTGGTTCTATTTTCATATAGTATTTAGGATGAATTCTCGTTTTCTTGGTCTCCATTTGATAGAAATGGAAAACGTATTATAGAAATAAGAGGTGATTTTGATTGGTTTCTATTACAAAAAGAACCTGGAAAAGGAGCTCAAAGACAGGAAATGTTTCGATTTTTGCCGATGTTCAAATAAGTAAACAAATGATGTCATTTGTCCAATAAGTGCCAACTAGCCATTCAAATATGCAGTCAAGAATGGGTTGACATTATTTTGTACAATTATTACAGTACATGAATTGCATTATCTGCATAACATAAATCTTCTTATTTTTTTGTTTGAATATAAATTCAAAATAGAAAAGCAATAGTAATATCAGAGCAGAGAGGGGCCTGGAAATACATGACTGATGAACAAAGAAATGTTATTTGAGCCATGAATGTCTGCATTGGTTCAATCTGGACCTTATTCTTTGAATTGTCATATTTTTTAATTTTCGTGAAATTGTCCAAATTGGCAAATTTTCTGACCACGTTATTGGTAGTTGAAATCGGATAAAAGGTCAGATTTTCTGTACTCAGTTGATAAAAAAAAAAATTTTGTGGAGTTCTAGAGAAATAGCTATGAGTTGGTCGACAGGAACAATGGAAATTAGCCGAAAATAGGGCGTCAAAGTGAGCGCAATCGCCGATTTGTAAACATTGCCAAGAACGCTAACTCCGGAGAGTAATTTCCGCAAGTTTTCCATCAAATTTCCTTTTTTTTTTTTGTGTCCATTACAATCGGGAAAAGAAATTCCCTTATCATTTCATAAGAAAAAACAAATAATTTATTTTTTTTTTTGAAATTTGCGACACAGGAGAACCCCTCAGATTTGGGGGTTGCGACAGTCAAGGGCTTAATACTGTACTTATAGCGATAGAAAACTGCAACATACTACCAAACCACCCTCCCTTCAGGGGGTATTGATACTTGTCGTATCTGTGCGCCTCTGGCAAGAACAGTGATAAGTGTGAATTGGAGATGGAGTGAAAGTGTATCTTTTATGGGGTCACCTGCCTCAGATGGAGATGACCCAGTGTTTCAGGGAGGATCCTTGATGGCTTGTGAGGGGCAGATGATCTAAAAACCAAGGAATTAGACCTGTCCCTCCCTTTCCTTGATCAAACCTAATTCACAACTTGGCGCCCAGGCCCTGTATGACCCCTGCAGGTTTAGAGCACGTCCCCCTGTGGATGTAATATAATTTTAGGAGTGGAAGAGGAGTGTGGGATTTATTTTTTCTTCAAACAACCAACCATTTCCCACCCGAGGGGTGTCAGGAGACTCAAAAAGAGAAATGAAAAGTTTTTCTTAGTGTGGAAATTAGGGTGCAAAAAATTGGTAAAAAGAAAGTGAATTACAGGCCAATCTCTCCTCGATTTCAGTACTTATGTTATAAATCCCAAAAAAAAACACGAATTGTTACAGAATGTTATCGTCTTGGTCTGCATCTTGATTAACATGGGCTTCTGGTCTTTTTCTCCTTAAATCTACTTCCCCAGTTTGGTCTAATTTGTTAAGTTAACATTGCTTTTAAATGCAGTGATAACAAAATCCTACTGAAATTAAACTTGGAAAATTATGGCTCAGAACACTCTCAATTATAACATTAAGTAACTATGAAAAAATAAAGTTCTAGATTCTAAACAACTGAGTCTACAAAATAATATTCAGCATGCATTATTAGTGAGGGGAACTTGATTGTCTTTTGTATGTCATGATGTAGCCACCAACTGTGCTTCATTCTGCCAGAGGGCATAAGGTTTTTGTTCAAAAGATTGGTTTGCATAACAGAAAGTAGTTCTCCATCCTTTCCCTGAGTGTGTGTATCTTCTCCACTTGCCTAACTTGTTAATCACTGTCATAGTCTCTGCAGGGTGGGGGTATGCACACTCATCATAGCCGGCGGGGTGCGAGCTGATGAATTGGTGAGGAATTTTTTATTTCCCTAGGTATTCTATCAATCTTATTTATAACTTTCTACATTGTACTTTACATTGACCATGATCTTTAAAGTGTAGACCTCCAGTCTGTCTCCACTTCTTAAATATTAGAAATTATGGTTGCTATTTCTAGGTGGTTTGCCCAATCCTCAATCTGGTAATTTGTTGAGAGCTGGGCATGTGCTTTGCAGGAGACTATAGACTTCACTCAGTACTCATGCTAATATTTTGTTTGGTTCATTTCTTCGATATTTTGAGTACCCATGAAAAGGGATGTCATTACTTGCTCACCTGCTATGTATTTATTGTCTGAAACATTCACTTTGTAAAGCATGTGACTAGCAATAATATTAACCTATTTTTAAATTAAATACAAGGCAGCCTGGTCCAGTATGATTACCAGGACCTCCTGTATTCAAGCGCTCTTCAGGGCCTCCAGGCCTCAAATAAAAAAAACCAACTGCCAACTGCTGCAGGACAAAAGGAAGGAAAGGAAGCCAGGCGCATACCTGGTCTCAAAGGACAACGAAGGCAGACAAGGTTTAGAGGTCGGACTGGACAAAGGTGACAAGGGTAATTGCTGGGATTACCAGGTCGCAGCTGACTACAGGCTTGGATGGACTTAAAAGAGCGAAAAGGGTAACCTGTCTCAGGGCACCTCGTGTGCGAAATAGTATAAACTGTGAAGGTGAAAAGGGTTTGCCTGGTTTACCAGGCAAGCCTGGTCGTAATGGCTTGGGAGGGAATCCGGGATTTCCCGCTGTTAAAAAAATGTCTTGCCACATACTAAAAATTCTGCTGGACTATGTATGGGCAGAATACGTACCACTACAAAAATTGAGAAAAAGATGTTTTTAAATAGTGATAGAGTAGTTCGATATTCGAAAGGAGAGAAAGATCAGACTTGGTACTTTCGGGAAGTGAGATGCACGACCGCTCTTGAGTGATAAATGAAATATTTTCTCCCAAACAATGCAGAGCACTTTGCCAATACTAGGTCAAAAGGGTAGGCAGAAGAAGAAGCGGTCTTAAAGTAAAAATTTAATCCTTTGTGTGGCCCAAAACGAGCGGGAGAGGGGGGTTTTGACTGTCGTTTTTCCATAGAATGGGAAGGTAACAAGGAGCATCATCAGAGACGACGTTGGCGTTAGGAGTAGGACCGGATTTTGGGTCCGGGTAAAAAGGGGCGGGCGATTCGAAAATTCCCGTCCGTAAGGGAGAAGCCGGAAGCATAGTAAAAGGAGAGCGGATTTTCAGACAAATCAAGGAGTCAGTCAAACCCCCCGGTACCTGAAGCGTGGGGAAACAGACCACAAAGGACAGGGCCAGGAGTGTTAAGAGGGTCAACCAAGCAGGTCAAAGGGGGTGGGGTACAAAAAGGACCCCGGGGTAGGGGGGTTAGGTTTGGGGTTCCCATGGTTATTTTTTTGCTTTTTGTTTTTAAGAAAAAGAAAAAAAAAATAAAAAAAAAAAAAAAAAAAAGGGGGGAGCGGGGGAAAGTTCCCAGGGGAATAAAGGGGCCCGGAAATCTCCCTCCACCCCAAGAGGACCTCACACCGCTATAGCGCAGATCAGCAGGAACCTGCCAACCCTCCCCTTTCATGCCAGTAAACCACAATCCGGGATAGCAACCTCACATCGCCGAGCAAACCTCTGCAGACAAAAGGAGGGGGGCCGGATATTCGCCACAAAGATACCTCCTTTGGGCCCCCACCCCCCCAATCCGAAGGGGGCTTCCAGAATACCCCCGCCCAAAGACACCCAAAGCTACCCCCGGGATACCGGGGAGGGGTCGGGACATCCCCCGGGGATCCAATCCCAGGCAAACCCATCCCCCGCCAAGAACCTCAATGGGAAAGGGGTGGGCCCCGGTTCCTTTCCCCACCTAGGAACTACGCACCTGTGGGAGAAATCCCAAAGGCCAAAAAAAGGAAGGGGGAAAAGGGAGGGGGGGGAGGAGGAGAGGAGGAAAAAAAAGGGGGGGATGGGATGGGAGGGAGAATGGGGGGTAATTAGGGTTTGGTCTGAGGAAAAGACCGACAGGCAATTCCTCAACAAGACCTCTTCACCACGCCAAGACCCCCCTTAAAAAGTGAAGAGGGGGAAATCGCCCCACGAACAGCTCAATACCGATGGCATTTACCGCCCCCCACACTCAGCACCATGTTGGTACAAGGGAGCTCGCCTGAAAAAAAGCAGAGGGTGCAAGCAAAAACCGCACTCTACCTGGTCAGGCAGCGAATGATGATGAGTAGGGGGTAGTCATGATATGTAAACAGCTAACCTGCCCAAAATTTGTCTTTGTACTTTAAAATTTTTCCCAAATTTTTTAAATTTCTAAAAGAACCCCAATTTATTAAACCCAAAAATTATTTTTTTTATTTTAATCAAAAAGAACGCTAAGCCACAAGGGCTAACCGCTGCAGGGCAGGAAGGGAAGCGAGGGGATCAGGGGCAAAAGGGAGATGGATGACAACAGGTTACGGGAAAAAGCGGGCAGTGGGGGTGAAAGGTAAAGGCA
>NW_026506769.1:0-20183 GCF_026875155.1 Cherax quadricarinatus
AAAAATTGCATAAATTCAAGGAGTACAAGGGGCAAAGGACTGAAACCTGAACAAGGTTCAATTTGCCAAACAGGCCTCTTTTGAAAAAAACCCAAAAGAGGACCTACTTTAAACCAGGAAGAAAGGTGCTGCCAGGACAAGCCTAAAACAGCTGACCAATGTTCGTCTAATGCAGGGGGGATTTAAAAGTAAAAGCCATTCTAGGTATCATTCTGAAAATCCCAAGTGTTCAAAAAAAACAATTTATGAAAAGTAAATTGTGGGGTTTTTTGAGATCTAATAGAAAGGGGCAGGGGTCAAAAGGGGACATTTTCTTGAGGGTTCAATAAGTTTTTGGCCCTAGGTGAAAATTTTACCTCCTGGAAAAAAAATTGGATCTAAAGGCCTCCTATAAGGACAATGCCCCTGCTCATCCTCCAAATTTGGGATGACCAAATTTCTGAAGGAGTTTGGGGTTCATCACAGTAAAGTTCTTGCCCCCAAATATGACTCATCCCTCCAGCCAGGACCCAAAAAGTCTTTTCAAACTTAAAAAATTCAACCAAAGCTATGTTTAAAAAGGTGCTTAATGTGACCTCGACACTCATTGCCCCTATAAATTTTTTTGGAAAGAACACTTCAGTATTCTCCTTGGAAACCCTTATAGGTAAGGTTTGGGAGGGAGTGACTACGGGACTTGGAACCTGCTTGGAGAAAACTGGGGGCCAGATTGGCCCCAAAAAAGGGATTTTAAAGGGTTGAGGCGCCCATGTTTTTTTTCCCTTGTCATTTTAAAACCTTTTTTCACACGGGATTTTCCAGGGGGTTGGGGAGTGAGTTTGGGGTTTGGGGAAGGGGTTGGTGGAGACCACAATAAGAGCTAACCACTGAGGACTGCAAGAGTTTCAGCGGGAAGAGCAACAGATCGCAGCTCAAATCTTGCTGCAGAGGAGAGGAAGAAGATGAGGAAGGTGCCTTTTTCAGAAATTAAAGAGATTTTTTGAAATGGGGGTAGGAGGGAAAGATTTTGGGAAAACACACCCAAAAAGGATGTTGCAAGAAAATACGGCAACTTGTCAGTGACAGAGTCTTGGCCCATTTTAGGGAATTTTTAAAGACACCCAGGAAAAAAAGCTCTCGGAATTTTTTTTGCAAGAAGGACTCCATGACTCTCAAGGTGGTCCTAGTGGCATTAAGAAAAGAGAAGAAAGAACCCCCAGAAAAGCAATTGGAAAACCCCGAGTGTTGAGGGAAAGGGGGTTCCCCTTCCAAAACAGAAAAATAACCCAATCGCTCCTTCCCATTTTTCCATACCAAAGAATTATTTATTATTATTTTTATAATAAAGGGGGAAGCGCTAAACCCGGAGGTTTATACAGCGCCGGGGGGGGGGATTGGAAGCTTTCAGGCTTAATTCGGGAACGGGACACAGACCCAAATTTCCCCTAAATCAAGAGATTGTTTATGTACTACATCTATATTTCTTTAAAAAAAAATTTTTTGTTTTAATATTTCTGGGTTCGGGAAGGGATTAATTGATTTACATTATTTCTTTTAGGGGGAAAATTGATTCGTAAATCGCCATTTCGATAATATCCCATTTCCCGGGAACGGATTATTTCCCTGGAGTTTGCCTGGAGAGATTCCGGGGGTAAAAACGCCCCCGTGGCCCTTGTACCGGGCCCCTGGGGGATCAGAGCCTGATCAACCCAGGCTGTTGCTCTGGCTGCACGCAAACCAACACAGCCACACCCGGGCGGGCAGGAACCGACTTCAGGTGTTTTGTCCATGCCAGTTTAAGACTGCCAGGGGTTTTGGTAATCCCCCTTATGTATGCGGGGAGGCAGTTGAACTTTTTTTGGCCCCTGACACTTATTTATGGTCTCTTAACGTGCATGACACCCCCCTTTCTTGGGGGGGATTTGCATCGTCTGCCAAGTCTTTTGCTTTCGTAGTGAGTTTTTTTCGTGAGCAATTCGGTACTATCCCTCTAGGATTTTCCAGGTGATATAATCATGTATCTCTCCCCGCTGCATTCCGGGGAATACGGGTTTTGAACTTCAAGCCTCCCAAAAATTGAGGTTTTTTATCCCGTTATGCGCGCGGTGAAGGTTCTCTGTACATTTTCTAGGTCAGAATTTCACCCCCTTTGAAAGGTGCTGTTTTGTCAGCAATATTCCGCCTAGAAGAAAAAGTACCTAAAGTGTCATCAGGGGCTTGGCCTCCCTAGTTTTGAAGGTTCCATTAATCCATTTTTCTGAGATGCTTTGAACAATGTTAGGTCCTTAAAGGGTGAGATCCTCCGAAAATTTCACTCCCAGGTCTTTGACGTTGGTGTTTCCCTTTTTTGTCCAGAATTGTTTTGTACTCTGATAAATTTAATTTCCTGGGTTTTCCCATACTGAGAAATTGAAATTTCCATCTTGAATTTTCATATGTTTTTCTGCAGCCCCACGAAAGATTTGGTTATGTCCGCCGGAGCCTTGCATGTCTGCAATGGAAACATTTCAGCAATTCGGGGTCATCTGAAAGGAAACAGGGTGCTGTGGCGACTCCGTCTATGTGGGATATAGGATGAGGAACAAGAGGGGAGCGAGTACGTCCTTTTGGAACAAGCTTTTCACCGTAGCTGCCTCAGACTTTCTCTTTTGACGACTACTCACTGTGTTCTGTGAAAAAATTTAAGATCCATCGACCGACTTTTTCCTGTTTTTCCCCTTTGCAGCATTTTTGTGCACTATTACCCATAGTCACATTTTGTCAAAGGCTTTTAAAGTCTGTATATATTACATCTGCCTTTTTTTGTCTTCTATGCTTTTGGGGGCCTTGTCTATGACCAAAATTTTGGACAGACAGGACACCTTTCAAAACCCAAATTGCCCGGGGTTGTGAACTGATGGGTTTCTAGATGGGTGGTGACTTGCTTCTTAGGACCCTTTCAAAGATTTTTATGATTTTGGGGAGTTAGTGCTATTGGTCTGAGTTTTTGCTGTTGCTTTACGCCCCCTTTGGGAGGGGGGCTATTCTGTTTTTTTTTAGTAACTGTGGGACGACCCCCCGTGTCCTGCTCCCTCTCCATGGGATGGAAAAGGCCGTGATAGGGGCTTCTTGCAGTTCTTATGAACACGGATTTCCCCATGAGTCTGGCCCTGGGGCAGAGGCAGGGGCATGCATTTTCGCCTGTTCGAAGTCTTTTGGGCACAGATAACATCGGATGGGCTTGTGTTAATAAAATTTTGTGGCTCCTCATAAAAAATTCTTTTTGATCTTCGCCTTAGTTGTTAGCGGCTTGCTAAAAACTGGTCATAGGGGGACTTGAGTACTCACCTTTTCCTTCGTCATCGTGTAGGACCCAATTGTTTAAGAGGGGCCCAATACTGCACGTTGTTCCGACTAATTTGGCATGGGAGAAGAAATACTTTGGGTTTTTTTCGATTTCTTTTATGACTTTTAGTTCTTCCCCGCGATTCCTGATCCTAAAGATTCCTTTAGTTTAAAATTCGATTTCTATTTCCGACCGTCCCCCCCTTTTTCAGATATATTGACCTCTTTTACCACTCTTTTTTTTTTTTCCGTCGCCTGAAGGGAGCGCCTTCTCTTTCTATTTTAAACATCTACCCCCCTTTTTCTTAGGGGAATAAGCCTTTGGCAACATCGAGTGCCACCAAGTTAATCTGTTCTGGGCTAAGTGGGTCGTGTTCTTAGTAATTCTTCCCAGCTTATATCGTGGGAATTTGGGTTTTATTTGGTCCCACTTTATTTTTTTTGTTATTGAAGTTAAATTTTTGGTGAATCTCCCTCGTGACTATCTCATTATGTGGGTCTGGGGCTCCACCATACAGTCTGAACCTCAATTAGTTGTGATCTGATTAATTGAATTGGGTGACATTTTTTATCAGATCATCATTGTTATGAAGAGAGGTCTAGTGTATTCTCCAGTCTAGTAGGCTCTTTATTTGCGGTTTAAATTAAATTTTTGTGCAAATTTAAAAGTCGTGTATGTGATTTTTCATCAAGCTGCCCCCTGGGTTATTACTGCAACAATATTTTTGCTATATTCCTCCTTTTTAGGTGCCTTAATTGAAACCCCCGGGAGCAAGATTTTGGGGGCAGGAGCGGGAAGTTTTTTCCAGACAGTGTAAATTTTTAACAGCTTTTCCGGGAATTTGCGGGGATTTTTGCAATCCGGGGGCTTGTAGACACCAAATACGGGTTTTTGGTTCCGACCTTTACTGAAAAAATTTCCCACTACATCTTTTGAGGCATTAAGCATTTCTGTGCAAACAATGACTCTGCAATGTACACCCAACACCCCCCCCCCTTTTCCCTGTTCACTCTGTCACATCTGTATAGGTTGTAACCGGGATCCATATTTCGTTGCCAAGGACCTTTATTGGGTCTCAGTAAAGCAGCAACATTCCTTTGCCTCTGCAAGCAGTCCAGGGATGAAAGGTATTTGTTGTTTTTACTGGTTTTTAGACCCTTATTTTGAAAAAAGAATTCACGGATGGGGTATTGTTGGTGCGGGGGGGGGGGGGGGGGATTTTTTTTTCCCGCATTATAGTACTGTTGGTTTGGATGGAGGCCATCGACTGTGGTTCCACTCCAGGAATGACGGATTTGGTGTACGATTTTTTTCCTTTTTCCTCCATTTTTTTTTCCTTTCCCCTGGCACTAAAAAAATCTCTCCCTCCGAGTGGGCTGGGGCTACCCGGGTTTTCCCCATGGCCTCCCTCTAGAGTTACCTGGAGAGTTTTCCGGGGTCAACCCCCCCCGGGCCCGGTCTGTACCGGGCCTCCTTTAGGTCAGTGTCCCGGGATGCGACCCACACCATCACAACACAAGGGTACCTATTTTACTGATGGGGAACATAGACAACGGGTTGAAAGAAACCGCCAATGTTTCTACCGGGCTGGGATCGAACCCAGGCCCTCCCCTTTTGGAGGAGAGCGTTAACCACCGGGCCACCGAGCCTGGATGTTTTGATCTTTTTGCCCCCTTTTATATGGGGGCCTGGCAATTAATTTAAGCACAGTCATTCCGTACGAAGAGGTACAATTCGGGGTGAAAAAGCTTACAGAAGGGAGTTTGCATTTTTCCTGTTGTCAAGGGGCATGCATTTCTAGGTGGTATAGTTCACTCCCGTCTTTTTTTTTCCAAATTTTCCCCTACCTGCAATACCAATGCATAATGTGAAAGGGCTTGGTTTCGTTTGCCTTGGTTTTTCTGTTTCCCTTTTGGGTTTCTTGACTGTATTCCCTGTTGGTGCATTTTCCCCCCTGCTTTTTTCCTATCCTCCTAGCACCACAAAGGGAGCTCCCCCCAGTTTTTTGGTAAATATCCTCACTATTCTATGGATCCTTTTTGTTTGCTATTTCCTGTGTATTTCTAGTTTGCAATTTTGGGTTTTTATCTTATCTTTGACTACACTTTTTTTCCCTACTACGGCTCCTGTCCCCTATGAGGTCTTTATATATTCCTTCCTGCGTATAATTCCCGACACCTGGACAAAATCTCCAGCTTCACCATTACGCCCCCGGACAGCACCTCCATTTCACCATTACTGTCTCCCGGGACAGCACCCCCCAGCTTCCCTTTACTGTCTCCCAAACAGGCTATCGCCCCACATTTTACGACTACCAACATCACCTCCACCTTCTTTTTTCTGACTACAGGCCCATAAAAAAGGGGCAGTCCCCCATTCAGCCCAAACCCTTTTTATGTTTCCATCTTTTAAAAAATTTCCCCGGGTTTTTTCTATGAAACAGTTTTGATGTTATCCTCTTTTAAACCCTTGTGTTTTAGTCCACAATTATCTCTTGGGCAAAACCCAAAAACACTTCCCTTTTTTAATACTGCTTTGTAATAGTTCTTTATATCTGCACAAGGAGTGACACCAATTTTTACAAAAAAGACAATTTATCCTGTGGGAAACCCGTTTTTTTGATTGACCGCAGACTAGCAGACTTTATAATGATTTGAAGTAGGGCCCACTTACGATGTTTCCCTTTTAAACGTTTCGCTAATACGGGGATGTCAAATTATGACCAAAATTTGCTATTGGCAAACGGTTTTCAAAAACGGCACGCCCCACCCCCTTCCCATTTTCCGTACCACATCTATTACGTCAGAAAATTTCCAAAATTTCAAGTGTTTTAAAGTTTCTGCATTTTTATATGAAAACTAAATTATCTTATGTGCACCGACCAAATAACTACACACTGTGCGGTGTGCAGGTACACATTAAAATCGCTAATCTCTCTCTATTCATGACGCCAAACAACGTAATAAAATCACTCTTGGGGACCCTAAATGCTTATTTTCATTAATTAGGCATTTTTTATTAATATATTTACGATAATTTCCCCAAAGTTAAATATGAAACCCATTACATGATATAAACAGATACATACACTCACAAAAAAAATTGACGTAAAATGAATTTGTTTACAAAGCAGCTGTGTACAGTGTCGAAGAATTACTTTTTTCTAGTCAAACTGGGGTAACTGTAGAAAAATATTCTTTTCGTATGCCTTTTCTCTCATATAGCAATTCATGACTTTTGGGTTTAGTGTTTTTTTATAATAATAAAAATAATAAATCTTTTCTCCTCTAAAAATGGGGTGTTGCGTTTGTTTTTTCGTACTAATTGACAACTTTTACACAATGTAAGAGTATTTTTATTTAGGTAATTATTTTTATAATAAAAAAAAAAATTTTTTTTTTTTATTAGCCACTGGCCAATTCCCATCAAGGCAGGGGGGCCTGAAAAAAAAAACTTTCACCATCATTCACTCCATCACTGTTTTTTCCAAGGGGGGCTTTACCTACAGTTTTTAAAACCCAAAATTAACACCCCCCTCCTTCAGAGTGCAGGGACTGTACTTTTCCCCTCTCCAGGACTTAAGTCCGGCCTGCCGGTTTCCTAATCCCTTAAAATGTTACTTTTTCAAAAATCCAACAGACGTCAAGTATTAAAAACCATTTGTTCCCCTTTACTCCTATCAAACACGCTCATGCATGCCCCTGGGAATCCAACCCTCACCACAAAACCCCCTTTAACCCCTCCGTCCAACTTTCCCAGGGCCCCAAAAAGTTTTTCAAACTCTTTCAAACGTATGGAATGAACTAAAAGTAAAAATATTAATACCATTTATTTCACCTGCCAATGATCCCCACTACCTGTTCAGTTTGTATTCTTACATTGTCCCTCAACTCTATATCTCATTCTCTCCCCCGTTTTCTTTTTCGTTAACTAGTTGGCTCTCATTCCGATGGCGTATAAGGTTAGCTGTGAAAAAAAAGGAGTCGTAAGCCTTTGCTTAATGCCAATTAAGGATATGGTGTGCCATTTCCCATTTTATTAAATAAACACCCTGTCATTCACCTCTCACAAAATTTAAAATTAATTTTAAGGTAATAATAATGTACTCTGTGGTATCTTACCTTTTTTTTTTTTTAATGCCTATTTCTATTTCTAACTTAATTTAAATTTGTGTAAACTTGTTGTCGGCATTTATTGCATATTTTAAAATTCTTGATAATAAAAATTTTGGACCTGTGTGGGACCGGGTGGGAAGGGCAACATTACGTTTTTTTCTGCTCACCATCAGAAAACGTTTATGAATTCGCGTTTGGCCCGCCCCTCCCACACTCCGTTTGTTTTCAATTTTTTAGCATGAATTATTCATTACTTTCCCTTCTTTAAGGGAACTAAAGGAATTGTTAGAAATATTAAATTCAGTGAACAATATGTTGAAGTTAAAAAAATGCTCTGGGCCCAGTGTAGGTACCGGGAGGGGAGCCCCGGGGGGCTACCCTACCGCTACCTACACTGACTTCCACAAATAAATACACCACTTCTCTTCCCATATTAACTACACATTTTTAAGAAAAAAATGAGTGTACTGTATTGGGATTTTTCTTCCGGGGTTTTTAAAAAACCTTATATAAAATATGAATGGGGACCAGGGGTACCACCCTGGGCTCCTGCACCTGACTTCCCCCAGATAAGTACTACTCACCCCTCCCTACATTAAAATTTCAAAACTTTAAAGGAATAAGAATGTACTGTGAATTATTTTACTTTGTGTTTTTTAAAGCCTAGTTTTTATTACAACTTAATAAATTTAGGAAACTTTTTTCTGGCATTTTTTATGCATTTATAAAGGAAAAAAAGGTGTTCGCCTTCCGCATGTCCCCGCTTTCCAGCGACAGTCGGGAAACCCAACCCTCGTATAAAAGAAGCCCACTTACTCTGATAATATACTTATGTAACCTGTACCTAAATAAAAATTTCACACTCCTGGCTGCAGGTACACATTAAAAACAAAAGATGTCTTTTGTCTCGAACCGTAGTAGTAGTGGGTGGGTGGGTGGTGGGGGGTGACGGTGTTTTGTTGTTGTTGTTGTTGTTGATATGAAAGATGATGGAAAAATGAGATGATGATGATGATGATGATATGATGATGATGAGATGAAAATGACGAGACAATGACGATGACGATGATGAGAAGAGATAAACCCGAGTCTCTTAAAAGTCGTATATTCATTAACATACATATTTTCATTAATCCACAGATATTTTTTTAAAATTATATAAAAACATGATACATAACAATAAAAAAAAAAAAAAATACACTCCCCAAGAATAAAAAACATAAAATGGAAAGTGGGGGCCAGACCCCTATAAAATCGCCCTATTTTATTTAAAAAAATAATCACCAAATCTCATTAAAAGTTGTTTATTACATTAATTACACATTTTCATTAATCCTCATGATATTTTTTTCCAAATTATTAATAAAACGATACATAACATTAAAATGAAAAACACCCCCGAGTAAATAAATAACATAAATCGAGATGTGGGAGCCAACTTTTACGAGTGTGGGGAAAATAAAAATTTTCTCTAGTCCAACACAGAGAAAAGTTTTCTGTGAGAAACAGAAAATTATTCCTTTTGTATGTAAGTTTATTCAGGGATACACAAATACAGTTACACAGATTATCATACATAACGCATATGTGAGAGAACCTAGGATAACCCAAAAAAATCAAAACTTATTTCCATTGCCTTCAACCCGAGCTCATTTTTTCAAAAATGGTGTTACATAAAGGGATGTTCTTTTTTTATTTATTCTCCCCACAATGTAAGACAACTTGTCAAATGTAATTTACAAAAAAAAACCCAAAATTACACTTTTTTTATTTACAAACTTGCATTTGCCTGGTTTGTTTACATAACCTGCGCCTGTCCTCCCTCATTTCTCATTCCCCCTTCTCTCCCCCCCCCTCTCTCTCCTTCTCTCTCTCCTCTCTCCTCTCTCTCCTCTTCTCTCCTCTCTCTCTCTCATTTTTTTCTTTATCTTTTTACCGCCTCGACCCCACATTTAAAACTACAAATATTTTTTTCCCTTTCAGGATCCGTGCTGTAGATCTACACTTTAAAAGTTCAGTGTCCAAACCGAAAACTCACGCCCAAAAACTAGCGGGGTCAAATTTAGCACAAAAAAGGGTGGAGGGCCCACATGTAGAAATGGGGCTGCGGGTGTGTGTGCACCGTAAAAAAAAATTCTAGGCGCCCACATACATTTTGGGGGAAAGCCGGCTCAGTTACCTTTGTTTTACCAGCCTCGTCGCAAGGGAGCTCTCACTCCAGGGAAAATTGGACTCTCCTCTTCCAATCTATAGTTTTTGACTTGATGGAAATGGGAAAAGAGACGAATTTTTTGGCTCTGATCAGTTAGTGACCGAAAGGAATGACCCCAAATCGATAATATGCAGAAAAATCTGACAATCCCAACTTTTTAACCTTGGTGTGGGGACGCCCAGTCACATTCTTTTTTACCCATCACAAGAGAAAACTATTAATTTTCCATGGGCCAGGCCTCTGACTTCAGTAAGATGAGATAGTGATTGATTGTATTTTACTGCTCTTGACAATCATTCAAGTAGTGAAGTGAGAAAAATATTCAAAACCCGTGAACGTCGGGTTTTACGCCGCCGCATGCGCCGGGTAGTGTTCCCCATCATGCCCCCGGGGACGAGACTCCCAAATACATCCCCAAATACACCGTGCCCTACACCAGGAATAGACAGTGAAAGTGAGGATATTGGCACACTTTTCATGGATAGACCACAGGCATCAGTAGGTGGGGGTAGTGGTGATGGTAGTGCCACAGCCATCAGCTCACCACCCCAACTGGGCCCAATCTGCTGACTCCTCGTTTTAAGGGCAAAACAAGCGTCCCACCAGCCCACCACAACCACAACTACCAGCACAACCCGCTATGATGTTCAGTATCCACCCTAAATCGTATCGGATTGGCAGCAAAATCCCAATTTTGTTTACAACCCCACCCTTTGATGACTCTCAAAATGGAATTCTACCTACTTTTCCCCTTCAAACCTCAAATGAACTGGAATTCTTTGAAATATTCTCTGACCACCCTTGAGGAAACTTTTTCAGGGAAAGTAAAATATTTTGAGTACCCATGGCAAATACATCTATCACCACAGTAAGACTACACCATGGGAAAAGAGACAACTGTTGCAGAAAGTTTTGTTTTTTTGCAACAATAAGCTTATCCTCATGTTAAAGCATAAAAAAAAACAACTGGTCCCAAAAGGGCTAATTTCTACCCCCGGCCCTTCATGAAATCACCCCCAGTGAACGGGTTTATCTTCTTTTTATTTATTTTGCATTTCTCTGACAAAACCAGGCCTGACGAATGACGGTTATACAAGATTAGAAATGTTTTTATGATCTGAAAAAAAAAAGTTCAACATGATTTTTACCATTCAGAATCTTGACTTGACAAGTCTCTGTTTTTTGTTCAAAGTTAGGGCTGCAAAACATATATACCGGAAGAAAACATTTTGGTAAAAAAAACTGTTTTGTACTCTGTGATTTTGCATGCCTGGTTTTTTGGATATTTTGTATACACGGGAAGTAAAACTTTGAAAGATACCAAGATTTTTATGCGACCAGGTGACGTAGGGGAAAAAACATGATGGCACCGAATCTTGGTAAGGGCATACATTAAACCCGATAACTGGTAAAAAACCCTTACTCATTTTTCATCGAGTGAACAAGACAATGTGTGGGGCACAGTGCTTTCTAATCGAAACTTTCCCAGGCTAAACGCGGGTGCTCGTGGGATGACTGCAGGTGTTTACTGCCAATGACACGGGGCTTTCGGTGGCAGACAAACGGAGTCCTTTGTTGACAACCATTCACTGTAATGAAATCAAAGACAGTGGCAAAGTTGATCGAGTGACTAATGAACTATTCGAAAACCAGGACAGTGATTGTTTAAAATTTCACAAAACAGGCGCTTGGGTTAACAAATTGACATGCAGATTGGTTTTGGTTGATTTGGATCGAAAGACTTACAAGGGGTACATGAAACTTTTCTTCCATCCGGGACATTTAAAATGCTCAATGAAAAAAATGTACCAAATAAAGAGGGGCAAAACCACCGTAGTTAATTTTTTTTGTCTGTTGTCAAAAAACTAATGAGTACCAGTAAGAACACCTGTTATACACAAGTCCTCAAATTTACTCGGGATATCCCCAAGTGTTTGGGGGGGAAAGGTGATCATTTCATAATACAGCCCCTTCAACTCAAAGAAATTTGCTCAAAAGAGATGCATCTCTTGCACAAAAAAAAAGAGGGGAAAAAAGACCAAAGACCCCGGGGTTTATGTTAGGAATGAAGGGGCCTCGTCATGGGCCTTGTTTAAAGGGAGTTCCACAAGCCCAGCAGTTCTAAAACATGTCCGTGATTGTAAAATGAAAAATATAAGATAAACATTAGTTTTATCAAAATTTGTGCATGTTTATTGTAATAAACAACAGTGGTAAACAATAATATGATAAAAAACTTTAGTGCGGTTATGTGTTCAAACATGAGTTTATATACAGTAGGGCCCCACTTATACGGCGGGTTAGGTTTCCCAGGCTACCGCCGTAAAGGGGAAAACCCCCAAAAAGTGGAACACCCTTTTTTTCCCTTACAAAGCTACAAACACTAATAACAATTTACACTAACATATATTAAGTTAGCAAAAACCGGCATCAAAAAACAATAAAAAAGTAAAATACCCCACATATGCACTCATTACTTCCCTTTAAAAATATTTATAGTCAAAATCTAGGGGAGACAAGTATTTTTTATTGTAAGAAATCAAGTGTGGTATGTATGGTAGTCAGCCGGGCACCAACCAGGTCACCCCACCCACACAACAATTCTATGATTTTTTTAAGCATCCCAAGGATAAAATGTATATAAATTTTCACTCATTACTTCCCTTAAAATATAGGATGAATGAGTAGATTGTAAAAAATCAAGTGTGGTATGTAGGGAGTCAGCCGGGCTACCATCCCGGGCCCAACCCCACCTAAAACATAAATTCTATATCTTTTAAGCATCCCAGAGCGAAAAAATGTATATACATTCACCATTACTTACCTTAAAATTTTGTAGTTTTAATGAGGGTCAGAGTAAATAAAGGGGTAAAATGAAAAAATGGAGAGAAAGAATAGGCAAGAAGAGTAAAAAGGCCAGAGTTATGTAAAAAAACCAGGCGAAGGTAATTTTTGTAAACAAACAAAGGACACGTCGGGTTTGTGTAAAGTTACATTTGTACATGTTGTCTACATTGATACGGTAAAAAAAATAAAGAACACTCCCATTCTCATGTAACATCATTTTGAAAGAAATGATGCCGAGTAAAGGGAAATGGAAAAAAGTCACTCTGATTTTTTTGGGTTATCCTAGGTTCTCTACACATAGTTGTTATGTATGATAATCTATGTAACTTTTTTTTGTTATACCTGAATAAATTTACATAAAAAAAGGAATAATTTTTTCGTTCCCCCCCAGAAACACTTTTTTCTCTTATGTTAGTTTAGAGAAATGTTATTTTTGGGCTCATTTTGTACAATTATCTGGCTACCACACTCATATTTAGTTTATTTATTCTATTGTGGGGGGTATTTACATTTTTTTATGTTATGTATCGTTTTTATATATAATTTTAAAAAAAAAATTCAGGGATGGATTAAAAAAAGTTATATTAACGTAATAAACAACTTTTAATAGACTGGGTTGATATTATTATTTATCTTTTCAAATATGGCGTCACTTGTGCAATCATCTCACCACATCTCAAAAATTTTTATTTTTTCTTTTGTGGGGGTTTTTACACTTTTTATGTTTTTAAACGTGTTTATTATATAATTTTAAAAAAATATCAAGAGGGTTTAAGGGAAAATTTAAAAAAAACGTAATATCACTTTTAAATGAGACCGATGTTTAAAATTACAAAAACAATATGACGTCTGGAGACATAAACACTCTACTTTTTAATGGTACCTGCATGCCACACAGTATGTAATTTTATTAATACGGGTATACAAAAACATAATTACAGAGTATAAAAAATATGAAAAAATTTTTAAAAAACTTTTGAAATTTTGGATTTCCAGACAAAAGGGAAGACTTAGGCTTACTGAGCTCAAAAATGTAAAAACAAGGGGGCCGGTGACCGTATTAGAAGTCAGGGGGGGGGAGCCGTATAGCGATTTTTGGTAAAAATTTGAATGACCGTTTTAGCGGAATGCCGTAAAGCGGGGCCCTGCTTTTTTAAAAATTATATACAGTAGGGGTCCCAGGCCCCAAAAAGTTAGTAGGAAAAAAAAAAAAATTTGGGAAAAGAAAAGAAAAAACTAAAAAAACCCAAAATAAAGTAATGCGTGATGGGGGAATTCGCGATGTTCCCCCGCCACCACATCATTTTGGACAAACTTCTTGGCCTAAAACTCGGTAAGTACTGATCAGAAAATTTTTTTTTCTTATCCCTTCACAAAAATATGCTCTTTAATTCTGTAAGAAAAAAAATTTTTGTTTTTTTTCAAAATTTTTTTACACTGAGCACCATTTCAATTTTTCCCTTTGGGGACCCTAAAGGGGGAAAAAAATGAATTTTTTTTTGCTGCGTTAGCAAAAATACATTTTGGGAAATTAGGTTTTTTTTTTCCCCCAAAAAATTACGATTTTTAGATTATTCTTTGTAAGTACTCTATATGGCACTTCTGTGCTGGCTAGAGTGGGGGAGTCGGCCCATGTCTGCCTAGTAGCCGCGGTTGTCAATAAGAAAGAAGGGGTGCAACACACTCAGATTTGTGTGCGGTAACCTAAAGTTTCATACAACAAAATCAATAATGAATCAAAAAATAAGTTATTGACACTGAAAACCCACTCCGCGAAAAAAATATTAATAAATTTCATGATTTTTTGCGGACGTTATTGGGGAATGAGGGGTTCACCAACCCCCAAGGGGATTTTTAAAACGCTTACAGCTTTTTTTTTTAACCCTTTTGGGGCCCAAGGGAAAATTTCGAAGTGCGCACCGGGGTCCAAAATTTTCAAAAAAAAATTTTGTTATTTTTTTTTATGAAATGGTAGAAAATCTTTTTCTGAAGGTAAAAAACAAAAAGTACAAAATTTTGATGGAAAATTGACGAAATTATGCTCTCGTAAATTTATGATGTGTCAGCGATATTCATAAATCGGAATTTTGCCAAATTTGATCCCATTTTGGGCCAATTTATATTTTTCCCCTCGACCAAATTCTTAGAAATTTTTTCACTGTATTCTTCTTTTTCTATCGTTTGGCACAAGAAATTGCCAAGTAAAACTGTTTCAACTACAAAAAAGTGATCGGAAATTGGTAATTTGGCCATTTAAAACAAAGTTCAAAATATTTCCAAATTCAAAATAGGGTCCAGAATAAACAATGTAGGTATTTCTGGCACTAAAACTAACATTTCCTCTGTTCATTAGTTACGTTTTTGAGGTTTTAACAATGAAACCATTTTTATTTTTTATTCACAAATAATTTTATTCAAACCCAAAAAAAAATTTACGTTAGCAATATTGCAAAATTGTATAAAAACATCGCCACATTTGTGAATTTATATTAGACCCCCGCTGGTGTTATTAGAAAGGTTGAGATCGTTTTTTTTACTCTTGAACATTCGCAAAAATTTTAAAATTTCCCTACTTCGAGCTCAGTTTCAAGTCATTTCCCGTGCTAAAACAATCAAAAAAACATCTCCATTTTTGTAATATGTCTTCCGTTCTATCAAATGAACCAAAAAAAGCAAAAACAACATAAAAAACTACAAAAAAACTCTGCAAAGTCGCTGTTTTTTAAAAAAAATCACAATCTCAGTTTTTTTTCTCTCATTATACACTGGGCTGCAGGAATGTTTTATTGGTGCACACAAACCACAAAATTATTTTTTTCATGTCTAGGCCCCCAAATTTACCACTCACAGCTTATCAGAGTGACTGAGCTTTGGTGTAGATCTACTGTTTAGACCCGAACATAAACCATAGATTAAAGGGACGGATCCTAAAGGGCTAATGATTTTTTTACCAAAAAAAAAAAATAAAAACAAAATTTCTAACTTTTAAAATTTTCTTTATGGAATCACTGCTTATCACAAACGTCCTGGGGCTTTAATCTAGCCTTTATCTTTCACTATGTCAACTAAGCACGTCATCTTCCCAATTTAGTAGAAGGGGATAAGTCCAGGGCCAAAAAATCTGCAATAATAATTTTTTTTTTATCTAAATTTAAAAGGGAACAGTCAAAACAAACACAGCCATATTTTTTTTTAAAAAGCTTAAAACCATTGCACAATCCCATTGAAATCGATAAAAAAAAAAAAAATTGGGGATTCTGCCGGCCCCTTTCCCCCAAAACGGCAGTTAAATTCCTGAAAAAGCTGTGTTAGACAAAACCGTTTTAGACAAAACGAAAATCTATTGGAAAAATAGGGTTTGCCCTGGTAGTCCCCAAAAAACCCAAAAAACTTTTTTAGACCTCCAATCTACAAAAACAAAAGGAATATGTAATTTTAGTTCATTGTCATGATGTATTTGTTTTTTTTACTCTTAAACTACAAATGCAACAGAAAAAATATATTTCTTACCTTAAATTGTGGGTCGATGTTTGGATGATTTTGAAGAGAGTGGAGTTTTTGCGTGGTCCACTGGCTGAGGTGGGTGGTAAGGTTCGGTAAAAAGAAGTCGATGGGTTTACGGGGTGGCATAAATTCTTTAAAAGGGTTTTTTTGTTCTGGTTTTCCCTGCAGTCATTTTAACAACTGACAGTAAGGCATCACTGCCTAGACACTTTCAAGCCCTCTCAATAAACTAAAACATTCATCAGCCAAGTCAGTAAGTCAGTAAAGTTTAAGCCCTCTAGCCAGTCATAAATCGTCAATCAGTCAAGTCACCAGTAACAAGCAATAAGTCAAGTCAGTCAAATCAGTAAATTTTAAACAGAAATAGTCAATCATCAGTCAAATCAGTCATCCAAATCAGTCAGTCCCAAATCATCAGTCAAATCAGCCATCCCAAACGCCATCAAGCAGCTCAAATCAGCCAATCAATCGCCAGTCAAGTCAGCCATCAATCAGCCATCAAGTCACCAGTCAAGTCACCATTTAATCAGCCCTCAAATCAGCCATCAATCCCCCACACAATCCAGCTTAACGCTTTTTCTTGTCACTTTCGGGACACTTGTATGCTTAAGGGGGCCATGATTCTTGGCAATTTTGCAATTGGAAATGAAAATAAGAAAATATATATTAAATAAACACAGCAAGCTTCCCGAGTATGTCACCTACTCCGTAAAAACCAAACGAAGGCTGGAGTGGAGGTGTGGGGGGCTGAGGGGGACCATCGCCATCCCCCGCCACCCCTCCCAGCATTTATTTTTGGGTTTAACGCGGTAAACAACGAACTCGGGAAGCTGAGTTTATTTACATCAATTTTCTTATTTTTTACTGCCCTTTTTTTAATCTCCCAAGCAATCAGGCACGGCCACCCAGTAAAATACAAGTTTCCCCCAAGTGACAAGAAAAGGTTTAAACATTTAAGTTTTTTGGAAATTTTGAAGAAAATCAAGCATTAGATAAGCTTAAGATGGCCTTAAAAATTTTCCATTTTACAATTAAAAAAACTACTGATTGGCTTACGGCTGATTTAAAAAGACGACTTGACTGGTTTACCAATTTATTGATTTAATGGTGTAATCCACAGCCCCCCTGCCCGGCGGGGGACGCTCGCTCAAATTTTTTCTCTTCCCGCAACCGTTTAAACAATTTTTGGGTGGCATGGGCCGGTCCAGTGGCGCATTTTGGGGGGGCAGACAAAAAGGTAGCCCAGCACCCCCCCAAACCCTGGTACCCTCCCCCCTCCCGTCCCCCCTTCATTCCCCACATCCCCCTGCCCAGGGCCCCCCTGCCCCATGTGACCATGATGAGTGGAAATGGATACAATTTGTGCCACATCCTTTCGATTTTTAGTCGGGGAAATGGGTCCTCCCAGAATGTCCCATCAGAATGAATCACAGAGTCAAATTTTTTCCATCTATCACGACTTTTATGGGTCGCTAATGAACCGATTGTCCCCAACAAAAATTACTACTGCAATATACGAACAACAAGTTACAAAATATTAAGGCGTGCAAAGGAAAGAACAACGTAGTGAATGTATTTTTTTCTTTGGTACTGTCTTGCTTTTTTCCACAAAAAATAAGAACAACAAAGCACACTACGGTCCACAGACACTTCATCAATACCCAGCTTACGTGACCTCCTTCCCCCGCAACAGATTCACTTGTTGCTATGAATTTTGCACTTTTCAACAGGAAAGGCCCAACAGAAATGACTCTCTATACAAAATTGGAACTGTTTAAGAGTAAGCGAAATTCAATCCATTTTTATCTATTCAAGAACAATTTTTTGTTAAGACTCCTTATTCTTTCAAGGGGTGCCTGTCATTCAACAATATTTCGAGCAAACAAATCACTTTGGAAAAAAATGTTTATGGTTTTACTGGAGGTGGCACGTGTTGATGTCATTGTATACACCGGCAGAAACACACTCGATGATACGGAGATGTTTTACATTTCCATGTTTTGTTCAAAGTGATGGGGCCAACCCCGGCAAGGGGCCTACACACACAACAACGCTATACAATCCCCACTCGCTGATTTCCATGTGTGAACAATTGAGAGTGGAACAGGGGGAAAAAAATAGAAAACATATCCAAGTTTAGTGGAGGCAGGGTGAATGTGCACACAAGCGTTTCATCCCAAGACAGATGGCACGAAGGCTGACAAAAGGGACGACATTTGCTGTCAACCATTCACAGAAAAAGGTGGGTACAAAAAAAGTGAACAGGGAGACCAAAAAATGCATTGAAAGACAAAAAGCTGTCATCAATTATACAAACAATATTGACTAGCAACAATGTACATCATATAGGGCTTTTGACGTGGCGTAGGAGTCACAAGTGGTACAGTGGGAAACCCCGAGTTTCGAAATTTCTTCATTCCAGAAGGTTGTTCAAGTGCTGATACCAAACGAATATGTTCCCATAAGGAATAATTAGATAAATCCATTTCAGACCCCCAAATATATGCTCACCAAAGCACTTCCAATAATACACTTATATAACTGGTTGAGTTGGGAGCAGTTCGAAACTCAGGGTACCACTGTATATGAGTGTTTTTCCCACCTTGTAGACATTGTAATGGTCAATGCCTTCAATACGTTTGACATAAAGATTGGAAAATGAATTCATTATCCAGAATTCAGCCTAAATGTTATTCAGCAGATAGCAAAAAAGTATGGTACTACACCTATACCTGCCCCTCAATAGCGACCTGTCACACCACAACCGGTCCCCTAACCACAACCAGTGGGGGAAGTGCCAGACCGAACCCTCGTTAACTGTCATTACCTGATACCAATACAGCCTACCCCAAAAAAGAAGTACAGTAGGGCCCCGCTTTACGGCGTTTCACTTTATGGCGTTCCACTAATACAGTCATTTCAAATTATGACCAAAACTCGCTATACGGCTCCCCCCACCTGACTTTCTAATACGGTCACCGTGCCCCACCCTGTTTGTTTACATTCTCCGTGAGCTTAGTAAGCACTAAGTCTCTCCATTTTGTCTGGAAACTCCAAAATTTCAAATGTTTTTAAAAGTTATTTCATATTTTATATATACTCTGATAATTATACTTATGTATACCTGTACCTAAATAAACTTACATACTGTGCTGGCGTGCAGGTACACATTAAAATCGGTAAGTGTCTTATGTCTCCAGACGTCATATTAGTAATAATAATAATCATCGAGTCATTTAAATGTCGTATATTACGTTAATATACATATTTTCATTAATCCATCTATGATATTTTTTCAAAATTATATAATAAACACGATGCATAACATATAAGATAAATACACCCCACAGTAGAATAAATAAACATAAATGTGAGATGTGCTAGCAGACGACTTGCACAAGTGACGCCATATTAGAAATGATAATAATAATAATAACAATACTCACCGAGTCTCATTAAATGTCGTATATTACGTTAATATACACATTTTCATTAATCCATCCATGATATTTTTTTCAAAATTATATAATAAACACGATACATAACATAAAAAGATGATAAATACACCCCACAATAGAATAAATAAACATAAATATAAGATGTGGGAGCCAGATAACTTGTACAAATGACGGCAAGAATAACATTTTCTCTAATCTAACATAAGAGAAAATGTGTTACTGGGGGTAACTAGAAAATTATTCCTTTCGTATGTATATAAGTAAGTTTATTCAGGTATACACAAATACAGTTACATAGATTATCATACATAACAACATATGTGTAGAGAACCTAGGATAACCCAAAAAAGTCAGTGTGACTTATTTCCATTGCCTTCACTCAGAGCTTCATTTCTTCTCAAAATGATGTTACATGAGAATGGGAGTGTTCTTCTTTATTAATTCTACCGTATCAATGTAGAGACAACCTGTACACAATGTAACTTGTACACAAACCAGACGTGTACACTGTTTGTTTACAAAACTTACGTTCGCCTGATTTGTTTACATAACTCTGCGCCTGTCCCCTCTCATGTACTCATTCTTTCTCTCTCTCATTTATTCGTTTTATCTCATTTACTTACTCCTGACCCTACATTAAGACAACAAATATTTTAAGATAAGTAATGAGTGAACTGTATATACATTTTATCACTCCGGGATGCTTAAATATCATAGAATATATGTGTGGGTGGGTTGGCCTG
>NW_026506770.1:0-26891 GCF_026875155.1 Cherax quadricarinatus
GACACTTCCTCGAACCTTCACGACCTTCCTTTTCACTTCACGACACTCCTCTGCAACTTCACGACACCTCCTCTGCAACCTTCACGACACTTCCTCTGTACTTCACGACCTTCCTCTGCAACTTCACGACACTTCCTCTGTACTTCACGAAACAATTCCTCGAAACTTCAGGGCATTCCCCCTTTTTGCATGCAACTTCACGACACTTCCTCTGTACTTCACGGCACTTCCTCTGCAACTTCACACATTTCCCTTTCTGTACTTCACGACACTTCCTCTGCAACTTCACGACACTTCCTCTGCAACTTCACGACACTTCCTCTGCAACTTCACGATACTTCCTCTGTACTTCACGACACTTCCTCTGTACTTCACGACACTTCCTCTGCAACTTCACGACACTTCCTCTGTTCTTCAAGACACTTTCCTCTGCAACTTCACGACACTTCCTCTGTCACTTCACGACACTTCCTCTGCAACTTTCACGACACATTCCTCTGCAACTCACGACACTTCCTCTGCAAGTTCACGACACTTCCTCTGGCAACTTCAGCGACACTTCCTCTGAACTTCACCGACACTTCCTCTGCAACTTCACGACACTTCCTCTGCACTTCACGACACTTCCTCTGCAACTTCACGACACTTCCTCTGCAACTTCACGACACTTCCTCTGCAACTTCACGACACTTCCTCTGCAACTTCACGACACTTCCTCTGCAACACTTTCGCTTCCTAGTTATTGATGTTATTGGACAACACAAAAACGTCAACATATTTCTTTTGGTCAACAACAACTTAACAACGTTGTCGTTGTTGTGCCTGTCAAAAATGTCGCAGTTATTGCTTGTCTTAAAGATGTCGTAGTTATTTGTTCCACGCACAGAGTCGTGGTTACTTTCCACACAACAATGCGTAGTTATTGTTCCACACAGTAGTGCCGTGGTTACTGTTCCACACAACATTGTCGTAGCTGTTGTTCCACACAGTAGTGTCGTGGTTACTTTTCCACACAACATTGTCGTGGTTTTTGTTCCATACAACAAAAATATGCCGTGGTTTACCGTTCCACGCACCAGAGTCGTGTTACTGTTCACACAACATTGTCGTCGCTGATGTTCCACACAATAGGTGTCGTGGTTACGTTCCACACAACATTGTCGTAAGTATAATGGTTCCCACACAACAGTGTTCGTGGATACTGTTCCAACTCAACATGTCGAGTTTATGTTCCACACAACAGTGTCGTGGTCACTGTTTCCACACAAAGTGGTCTGGTTACCTGTCCATACAACAGCACGTGGTTATTCTTCCACACCAACAGTGCTTTGTTATGTTTCCACACAACATGTCATGGTATTGTGCAACACAATAACCATAGTGGTTACGGTTCCACCACAATGTGTCATGGTTACTGTTCCCAAACAACATGTCGTGGTTTATTGGCCCACACAAGAGTGTCGTAGCTAGTAGTTCCACATAACATGTCATAGTTTATTGTTCCACACAACATGAAGTGATAATTGTTCCACACAACAGTGGGTCATAGTTATTGTTCCACACAACAGTGCTGGGTTTTTGTTCCCCCACCAGTGTCATGGTTATTGGTTCAACACAACAATGTAGTGGTTAACTGTTCCACACAAACAGTGTTCAGGTCCGGTCCAAATCCACAGTGTCTGGTTATTGTTCCACACAAGATGGCGTAGTTATTGTTCACACAGCATGTCATAGTTATTGTTCCACACAAGAAGTATCGCAGTTATTGTTGCCACACAACAGTGTCATGGTTATTGTCCAAACAACATTGTTCGTAGTATTGTTCACACCAAAAGTGGACGTAATATTGTTCCACAAATCAATGTCGTGGTCATTGTTCCGCACAACATGCCTGGATATTTTCCCACACACGATTGTCGGAAAGTTAGCCTTCCACAAAAAAGTGTCCGAAGTTATTGTTCCACACAAAAGTGTTGTAGTTATTGTTCCATAGGCAACATGTCGTGGTTATTGGTTCGACACAACTGAGACGTGGGATATGGTTCCCACACAACACGGTTGGTGGTTATTGTTCCACACACCGGTGACGGGTGTTACTGTTCCACTCACAGTGTAGTTAGTTGTTAGTGTTCCACTTAACAACACTGAAGGTTATCCTTCCACAATACCTACAAACTGAAGAATAAGAAACATTAGTCTTGTCAATACTGCAAGACCGCGTTATATAAAAATAATATATATATATATATATATTTATATATATTATATATATATATAATATATATATATATATATATATATATTATCACTCTGGCCCGATTTCCACCAAAGGCAAGGTGTCCCGAAAAGAAAAACTTTCCACCATCATTCACATCAGTCCACTGTCTTGCCAGAAGGGTGCTTTACACGACAACATCTACAGTTTTTAAACTGCAACATTAACAACCCTCCTTCAAGTGCGGCACTGTACTTCCCATCCCAGGACTCAAGTCCGGGCTCCGGTTTCCCCTAAACCCCTTCATAAATGTTACTTTGCCACACTCCCAACACACTCAAGTATTAAAAACCATTTTGTCTCCCATTCCTCCTATCAAACCACGCTCACGCATGCCTGCTGGAAGTCCAAGCCCTCGCACCACAAAACCTCCTTTACCCCCTCCCTCCATCCTTTCCTAGGCCGACCCCTACCCCCCCGCCTTCCTTCCACACAGACTGATACACTCTTGAAGTCATTCTGTTATTCGCTCCATTCGCCTTTACAGTCCAACCACCTCACCAACCCTTCCTCAGCCCTCAGGACAACAGTATTGTAATCCGCCCCTCCTCCTATCTCCAAACTACGAATTCTCTGCCTTGATAATCACACCAAACATTCATCTCAGACATGACATCTCCACTGCCTCCAGCCTTCTCCTCGCGCTGCAACAGTCATCACCCATGCTTCACACCTGCATATAAAGCGTTGGTATAACAATACTCTCATAACATTCCCCTCTTTGCCCCCAAGGACAAAGTTCTGTGTCTCCACAGACTCCGAAGTGCACCACTCTACACTTTTCCGCGTCATCTATTCTAGGATGTACCTCATCCTTCATAGACCCATCCGCTGCACGTCCACTCCCAAATATCTGAATGACATGTCACCTCCCCATACTCCGTCCCTCCAATCCTGATATTCAGTTTTTCATCACCTAATCTTTTTGTTCTCCGCATAACCTTACGCTTTCCTGTATTCACCTTTAATTTTCTTCTTTTGCCCACCCTTCCAATTCCATCCATCCAACTCTGCAACTTCTTCTTCAGAATCTCCCAAGAGCAACAGTGTCATCACAAAGAGCAGTTTGGACAACTCCCATTTGGTGTGGAGTTCTTTATCTTTTAACACTCAACGCCTCTTGCCAAGACCCTCGCATTACTGCTCCATTACAACCCCATCTATAAATAATTATTAAACTACCAGGTGGACATCACACATCCTGTCTAAGCCTACTTTTACTGGAAATATTTTCCCCTCTTTTCCCTACATACTCTAACTTGAGCCTCACGATCCCGTAAAAACCCTTCACTGCTTTTCAGTAACCCTACCTCCTACCATACACTTGCACATCTGCCACATTGCCCACCTATCCACCCGGCATACGCCTTTTTTCCAAATCCATAAACGCCACAAAAGACTCTTTTACCCTTATATAAATACTGTTCACTTAATGTTCACTGTAAAACAGACACCTGGTCCACACACCCCCTAACCTTTCCTAAAGCCTCCTTGTTGCATCTGCTATCCTATTCTCCTCTTACTCTTAATTCTTTTCAATAATAACTCTACCATACACTTTACCAGTATACTCAGCAGACTTATCCCCCTATATTTTGGCTCTCCTCTTTATTCCCCTTTGCCTTTAACAAAGGAACTATGTATGCTCTCTGCCAATCCCCTAGGTACCTTACCGTCTTCCTCCTTTATTAAATAATTGCACACCAACCACTTCCAAACAATATCCCCACCTGCTTTTTAACATTCTATCTTTATCCCCATCAATCCCGGCTGCTTACCCCCTTTTCATTTTACCTAACTGCCTCATGCGAACTTCCCCACACTCACAACTGGGCCTCTTCCCTCACTCCTACAAGACTTATTCCCTCCTTGTCCTATACAACGAAATCCCAGCTTCCAGCTTCATGAACATTTCATCAATTCCTCAAAATATCCCTCCAGCTTCCCAATACCTCTAACTCTCCATTTAATAACTCTCCTTCTCCTATTTATAACTGACAAATCCAATTGTACCCAAAACTTTTGTTCGTATTTTCAACAAAATTGTATGATAACATAGCACCCACTCTCTCATGTGCTCTCGTTTTACATTGCATCACCACTCTATTTACCTCTCTCTTTTTTTTCCTCAGTCCATATACTCTTCCTCCTTGTTGCATTCACTTCTATTTGTAAAACTTCTCTCAATATGCTAACTTTTTCCCTTACCTACTCTCTTTAACAACATCATAATTCCACCAACATTCGCTCTCCTCTTCCCTCCGCACGTCACTTTCCCGTAACCACAAACTTCTGCTGAACATTCTAACACTACATTTTTAAAACTACCCCTACCTCTTCGACCCCATTGCCTATGCTCTCATTACCCATCTATCCTCCAATCGCTGTGTATATCGTTCCCTACTGCCTTCCTCTTTTAGTTTATAAACCTTCACCCTCTCTCCCTGATGCCTCTATTCTCCTGTATCCCAACTACCTTTACTCTCAGTTGTAGCGACAACTAGAAAGTGATCTGATAATATCTGGTGGCCCGCTATAAACATGTACATCCTGAAGTCTACAACTCAACAGTCGTTTTATCTACCAATACTTAATCCAACAAACGACTGGTCATTTCTCCCTACATCATATCTGTATACTTATTTATCCTCTTTGTTCTTAAAATATGGATTACCGTTAACTAACCCCTTTCTATAGTTCCAATCAAAGGTGCACATTTATCATTTTACACCTGCACCCCAAACTTCCCTACCACACCCTCCTAAAATTTCGCACTACTTTTAGCATTCAGTCCCCTACCCCAATACTCTCACTGGTTCAAAGCTCCTATACATTCACGTAACATCTCCCAAAATCTCCTCTCTCTCCTCTGCATTCCCTCTCTTCTCCAGTGCGTACCCTTATTATGACCCCACTTCTCCGCATCCGTACCTTTACTTTATTCCACATAATTCTTGCATTTACACATTCATATTCTCATTTCTCCTCCTTCCATAAACTGATCATTCAACTTACTGCTACCCAACCCCCTTCCTTTGCTCCTCACTCTCTCAGAATACTCCCAGATTTAATCCATTTATTTGCCCCTCCACCAAACTCCCTTACCCCCTTCCAGCTTTGGTTTCGCTTAGGGCCAGGACATCCAACGTCTTTTCATTCCATAACATCAGCAATCAGCTGTTTCCTTGTCGTCTGCACTACATCCACGCACATTCAAGCAGCCCAGTTATATAATGTTTTTCTTCTTCCGCTTTTTAGTAAATGTATCTACAGGAGAAGGGTTACTAGCCATTCTCCCGGCATTTTACTCGCCTCATACGAACAC
Organism: Cherax quadricarinatus; assembly: GCF_026875155.1. Lineage (NCBI taxonomy): Eukaryota > Metazoa > Arthropoda > Malacostraca > Decapoda > Parastacidae > Cherax > Cherax quadricarinatus. The sequence goes on from NW_026506770.1 coordinate 5,601, forward strand.
CATGGCTCCGGAGATAGATTCTTTTCCACTTCCCCAGGGACAAATAGAAGAAATAAAGAAGAACAAGAGCTATTAGAAAAAGAGAAAAACCTAGATGTAATGTATAATATATATGCATGGCGTGTCTGTGAAGTGGTGACAAAAGTGTAAGTAGGAGGAGCCAAGTTATCCCTGTTATCTAGCGTGTTTATGAGACCAGAAAAAGAAACCAGCAATCCGACCATCATGCAGGTTCTGTTTCAAACATCATCTGGCAGGACGGTATACTTCCCTGGGTGGTTGCTGTCTAACCAACCTATTACCTACATATATATATAATATATATAGTATATATTATTATATAATATATTTATAATATATATATATATCTATATATATATATATATATATTTATATATATATATAACAACACACAGAAGATGATCATAGTACACTCCAGATATATACAGCCAATCAGCTGGTTTTTTACCTGCCAAACAAACCGCCATAACTATCGTCGCCTGTGTCATCGGTTAAAACTTAACATCTATAATGCTGGCTACAATTTGTGAATTTAACTAACTGTGGACAACAAGATCTTAATTTGGCTAGCGAATGAGACTCACTCCAGTTGTTGTGTCCTCAAATCAGCATATATATATATATATATACTATAATAGATATATATATATATATATATATATATATATAAATATATCTATATAATATCTAAATATATATATATATACATAATAGCATATATATAAATATATATATATATATATATATATATATATATATATATATATTCTATATATATAAATATATATATAATATATATACATATATATATATAAAATAATATATAAATATATATATATAGTTTTATTTCTTTTTTTTTAATTATCACACTGGCCGAGTCCCAACCAAGGCAGGGTGGCCCGAAAAAATAAAAACTTTCACCATCATTCACACCATCCCTATCTTGCCAGAAGGGTGCTTTAACACTACGTTTTTAAACTGCAACATTATAAACACCCCTCCTTCAGAGGCAGGCACTTATTCACATCTCAGGACTCAAAGGCGCCTGCCGGTTTTCCCTGAATCCCCTTCATAAATGTTTACTTTGCTCACACTCCCAACAGCACGTCAAGTATTAAAAACCATTTGTCTCCATTCACTTTCCTATCAAACACGCTCAGGCATCCTCTGGAATCCAAGCCCCTCGCCCACCAAACCTCCTTTAACCCCCTCCCTCCTACCTTTCCCTAGCCGACCCCTACCCCGCCTTCCTTCCACTGATAGACTGGGATACACTCTGGAAGTCATTCGTTTTCGGCTCCATTCTCTCTACATGTCCGAACCACCACAACAAACCCTTCCTCAGCCCTCTGGACCAACAGTTTGGGTAAATCCCTATCCCGCAACCTCCTCCTAACTTCCAAACTACGAATTCTCTGCATTATATTCACGAGCACACATTGCCCTCAAACATGACATCTCCACTGCCTCCAGCCTTCTCCTCGCTGCACAGTCCCATCACCCACGCTTCACACCCATAAAGAGCGTTTGGTAAAACCTAACTCTCATACATTCCCCTCTTTGCCTCCAAGGACAAAGTTCTTTGTCTACACAGACTCCTAAGTGCACCACTCACTCTTTTTCCCTCATCAATTCTATGATCACCTCAGCTTTCTTAACCCCATCCGCTGACCACGCCAGCTCTCCCAAATATCTGAATACGTTCACCTCCTCCATACTCTCTCCCTCCAATCTGATATCAATCTTTCATCACCTAATCTTTTGTTATCCTCAAAACCTTACTCTTTCCTGTATTCACCTTTAATTTTCCCTTCTTTTGCACACCCTACCAAATTCATCCACCAATACTCTGCAACTTCTCTTCAGAATCTCCCAGAGCACTGTGTCCATCAGCAAAGGAGCAGCTGTGACAACTCCCAATTGTTGTGATTCATTATCTTTTAACTCCAAGACTAACTCCAAGCCTTCTTGCCAAGACCCTCGCATTTTACTTCTCTTACAAACCCCTCTATAAATATAGTAAACAACCACGGTGGACATCACCCATCCTTGTCTAAGGCACTACTTTTACTGGGAAAAAATTTCCCTCTTTCCTACATATCTAACTTGAGCCTCACGAATCCTCGTAAAAACTCTTCACTGCTTTCATAACCTACCGCCTACACCATACACTTGCAACAGCTGCCACAGTTTGGGGCCCCCTTGCCCCCCTATCCCACCCTGTCAACGCCCATTTCCAAATCCAATAATGCCACAACAGACCTCTTTAGCCTTATCTAAATACTGTTCACTTATATATTTTTACTGTAAACACCTGGTCCACACACCCCCTACCTTCCTAAGCCTCCTTGTTCATCAGCTATCCTATTCTCCGTCTTATTTCTTAATTCTTTCAATTATAACTCACACCATACACTTTACACCAGGTACACACAACAGACGTATCCCCCCTATAATTTTTGCACTCTCTTTATCCCTTTGCCTTTATACAAAGAACGAAGCATGCCTCCTGCCAATCCCTAGGTACCTTACCGAGTCTTCCATACATTTGGATTAAATAATTGCACCAACCACTCCAAAACTATATCCATCCCCACCTGCTTTAAACATTTCTAACTTTTATCCCATCTATATCCCCTGCCTACCCCCTTTCATTTTACCCTACTGCCCTCACGAACCTTTCCCCACACTCACAACTGGCTCTTCCGCCTCACTTCCCCCTACAAGATTAATTCCTCCTTGCCCTATACTCGAAATCACAGCTTCCCTATCTTCTCAACATTTAATCAATTCCTCAAAATATTCCCTCCATCTTCCCAATACCTCAACTCTCCATTTAATAACTCTCACCTCTCCTATTTTTATCTGATAATTCCATTTGTTCTCTAGCGTTCTTAGCACTTGTTATTCTCACTCCAAAACTTTTTCTTATTTTCAACAAATTTGTTGATAACATCGCACCCACATCTCGCTGTTGGCTCTCTTTTTACATGGCTTCACTTCACCACGCTCTTACCTCCTCTCTTTTTCTCCCCATACACTCTTCCCTCCTTCATCACTTCTACTTTGTAAAAACTTCTCATATGCTACAACTTTTTCTCCCTTACTATCTCTTTAACATCATCATTCCACCAACGCTCTCTTCCCTCCCCCCCCCCCCCTTGCAACCCACTCCTGTAACCACAAAACTTCTGCTGGAACACTCTAACACTACATTTTTAAACCTACCCCATACCTCTTGGGGGACCCATTGCCTATGCTCTCATTAGCCCTCTATCCTCCAATAGCTGTTTATTATATCTTACCCTTAACTGTCGCCTCCTCTTTTATTTATAAACCTTCACCACTCTCTTTCCCTAGGCTTCTATTCTCCTTGTATCCCATCTACCTTTTACTCTCAGTTAGCTACCAACTTAGAAAGTGATCTGATATATCTGCTGGGGCCCTCTATAAACAATGTACATCCTGAATCTACTCAACAGTCTTTTATTCTACCAATACATTAAACCAACCAAACTACTGTCATTTCTCCCTAACATCATATCTTGTAACTTATTTATCCTCTTTTTCTTAAAATATGTATTACCTATAACTAAACCCCTTTCTATACAAAGTTCAATCAAAGGGCTCCCATTTATCATTTACACCTGGCACCCCAAACTTACCTACCCACACCCTCTCTAAAAGTGTCCCTACTTTAAGCATTCAGGTCCCCTACCACAATTACTCTCTCACATTGGTTCAAAGGCTCATATACAGTTCACTAAACATCTCCCAAAATCTCTCTCTCTCCTCTGCATTCCTCTCTCTCCAGGATGGACATACACGCTTTATGCCCCCTTCTCCGCATCCAACCTTTACGTTAATCCACATAATTCTTGAATTTTACAACATTCATATTCTCTTTTCCCTCTTCCATAACTGATCATTTAACATTCTGCTATACCCCTTCCTTTGCTCTAACTCTCTCAGATACGCCAATCGAATCCCATTTATTTCCCCCACGAAACTCTCCTACCCCCCATCACTTTGTGTTCGCTTAGAGCCAGGAACGCCCAACTTCTTTTCAATCATAACATCAGCAATCATCTGTTTCTTGTCATCCGCACTACATCCAGCACATATAAGCATTTCCCAGTTTTTATAAAGTATTTCTTCTCTCTTTTTTATAAATGTATACAGTGAGAAGGGGTTTACTAGCCCATTGCTCCCGGCATTTTTTAGTCGCCGCATAACGACACCATGGCATATACGGAGGAAAGATTCTTTTCCACTTCCCCATGGACAATATAAGAAATAAAAAAGAACAATGCTATTAGAAAAGAGAAAAACCTAGATGTATGTATATATATATAGATATAATATAATATATATATATAAGATATATAATATATATATATATATATATATGAATATATATATATAAAGATATGTCGAGCCGAATAGGCAGAACTTTGCGATCTGGGCTAACTAGCAACCGCTCAACATTATATATAATATATATATATATACTATATATATATATATATAGAATATTATATATAATATATATATATAGATATATAATTCATATATAGAGAATATATGTATATATAATATATATAGATATATATATATATATATATATATATATATAGATATATAATATATATAATGTATATATATATATAGAAATATATATATATATATATATATATAGCAATATATATATAGAATAGATATATAGAATCTTATATATAATATATATGTATATATACATGTGTGTTTGTCGTGCCGAAATATCAAAACTGTTCAATTAGCAATATAACTCCATTTCAAATTAAGTCCTTTCTTATAAAATATTCTCTTATACGTTCAAAGACATATTTTTTCAGTAATGTTATTGTAATTTTTTTTTTAATTATGCACCAAAAGAATCTTAGAAAAATTACCAACCATATTATAAACAGAGCAATTGTATTTTAGCCTAACCCAACTAATATATTTTAAAAAATACGTTAACAATAATTTAGTACTAAACAACACACAATCAAATATATGATTTTTCGTTAGTTTCAGAAAGATTTTGGCGAAATTATTGAAACACAAATTTCGTTTCGCTTGTCCTACATGGCAAGATGAGCGTTGGCCTTTTTTTAGCCAATAGGGCAAGTTCTGCTATTCGACACACAAATATATATAATATATATATATAATAAATAATATATATATATATATCATATAAATATATAATATATATACTATATAGCTAATATATATATATATATATTAATATATATATATATATATATAAATATATATAATAGCAAACTTGCGATCTTGGCTTAAATAGCAACGCCATCTTGCCATAAAGGACAAGCGAGAAAATTTGTGAATGCATTAAATTCGCAAAATCAGTCTGAAACGAAGAAAAAAATATATTTTCATTGTGTGTTGTTTAATATTACATTACTGTACACAATCTAAAATACATTAGGTTGAGGGTAGCCAAAATAAATTGCTTTTTTTATAACAAGGTTAGGTAAGTTGTCTTAAGATTGTTTTGGTCAAAATTCAAAAAAAATTACACTACCATTAATGTAAAAAATAATCTTTAAGCGTATAAAGAGAAAATTTGGAAAGGATTTAATATTAAATGATTCTTGGCAAATTGAACCAGTTTACATATTTGGCACGACATAAACTATATAAAGCATTTACATATAATATATATATATATATAAATATATAGATATAAATATCTATATATAGCCTATATATAAAATATTATATATATTATATATATAATACCGGGTCCACTCAATAATCGACTGGCCTGACAGTCACCATTTCGGAAATCAACCGTTTTTCTCGACAAAAAATATTGAAACGGAAATTGACCGAATTCGTTTATATCGACCCGTCTCGACCCGTCCTCCCAGACGCGTATGCCACGAGGTAAGCGGGCCCTCGACCCCCCACATCCTCTTTCCCAGCAATGTGCCAATTGTTCACCAGTTTAGCCCGGCGGTCCTCTCACGTGCTCCAGTAAATAGGTCCATAAATTTAGTTATTTAGTGCTTGCAAAGTTATTTAAGTGCTAAATAAGCGACCACATAGGCCCAAAGAAAGCTCCTATTGTGCAAACTTTGGTAAAGAAGGAGAGAAATACCATTGAATTTAAAGAAAAACATCCTGTAACAATATGAAGTGCGTACGTGTGGCGAACTGGCGAGATGTATAAAACAAAAATCATTCAACCATATCTTCCTCATAGCCATGAGAAAGAAATCAAGGACGCTGTTGTTGCAAAGGGGTAAATATGCTGACAAAAATGAAGATCACCAATACTGGAAGAGGTTTGAGAAGTTATTATTGGGTGGATAAATGAGAATCAATTAGCAAAACAGTTCTTTTGACCTCGATCTTTGTGACAAGGCTAGGCATTGCATGAAGATTTGGTAAATAAATGGCCTGCAGAAAGTGGTGAAGGAGTGATTATAAGGCCACAAAGGCTGGTTTTAGACATTTATGAAGCGTACTGCATACACATGTGGTAAGGAATGGAGAGGCTGCCATTTCCGGACCACAAGGCGGCTGAAAAATATGTGCATGAATTCCCAGAGTACATAGAGGCTGAAGGACTGAAACCGAACAAGAGTTTCATTGTGACGACCATGCCTCTTCTGGAAGAAAATCCAAAGAGGACCTTCATACACAAGAGTGAAAAGCAATGCCAGACAACAAGTAAGCCTATGAAAGAAGCAGACGCTAATGTTCTTTGCCTATATGCTAGTGGTGAATTCAAAGCAAAGCCGTTACTAGTGTAACCAATCTGACATCCCAGAGCCTTTAAAAAAGAATGTTATGAGAAGAGTAAATTGTGGTGTGGTTTGGAAATCAAATAATAAGGCATGGGTCACGAGGGAAATTTTTGTAGAGTGGTTCAACACGTGTTTTTCCCTAGTGGGAAGAATTACCTCCTGGAAAGAAATTGATTCTCAAGTGCCCTGCAGAAATGACAATGCACCTGCTCCATCCACCAAACTTTTGGATACCTAACTTCTGAAGGAGTTGGGTTCATCTCATAAAGTTCTTGCCCCCGATCCACTCCTATCCCCAACCCATGGACCAGCAGTCCATTGCAAACTTTAAAAAAAACTGTACACCAAAGCAATGTTTGAAAGGTGCGTCAAATGTGACCTCTGAACACCACTTGACCCTACGAGATTTTTTTTGGCAAGAACAATTCAGTATTTTCCATTGTGTAAGCCTTATAGTAAGGCTTTGGGGGAGTGCTACCAGGACTTTGAACTCTGCTTGGAGAAACTTGTGGGCCAGATTGTGGTCGACAAGAGGGATTTGGAAGGTTTTGGACTGACCCTGATGAGCCTATTCAGTTTTGGGAACTCTATTGTGGCACAGGAGGAGTTACCATGGGGTTGGATGTGATTTGGAGGAATTGGAAGATTTGGTGAGGAACCACAACGTAGAGGCTAACCACTGATGAGGTGCAAGAGCTTCAGCCGAGACAACAATCGCAGCTCAGAATCTTGCTGCAGAGGAGGAAGAGAGATGAAAAGGGGCCTTCTTCAGAAATTAAGGAATTTTTACTATGTGGGGTACGATGGAAAGAGTTATGGAGAACCATCACCCAGCGAACAGTGTTGCATTAGCCATATCGGAAACTTGTACATACAAGGTCTTGGCCCATTTTAGGGCAATTTAAAGAGACGCCCAGAAACAGAGCTCTCTGCACAGTTATTTTGCGAGACAGGACTCCAGTGGACTCACAAGGCTGGTCCCCTAGTGGCATTAAGAAACCAGGAAAAGAAGTAACCCCAGATAAGCACATGGTACCTGAGGTTGTTTGCTGGAAGGGGGATTCCCCTTCCAAACTATAAACATCCACTCTCTCCTCTCCTCCATCTCCCAAACCCTAAGAAGAATCTCCAAAAGGTACGTGTTATGCGTAAATTTTCATTTCAATCATTTCCCATTGTATTGTTTATACTACATGATATTCATGTAAAAATTTTTTTGTTTTAATACATCTGGTGTCAGGAAACGGATTAATTGATTTACATTATATTTTTCTTATGGAAAAATTGATTCGCAAAACGAACCAAGTTTCGATAATCGACCGGCTTCCAGGAACGATTAAACCGTCGATTACTGTCTTATAGACACATCCATCAGCATTTGGGGAATTCCTTATCAATAAGTTTTTTTTTACTGAATCGAGAGTTTTGAATACAACTTTAAATTCAAAGTCTTAAGAAGAGAAGGCAAAAGCACCAATTTTCATGGTAAGAGAACCAACAGATTTTTATTTGAAATAAGGCCGGTTGTCCCTTTTTGGATAGTAAAAAATAATGGGGGGGGGGGGGGGGGGGGTGCCGGTGGGGGGGGGGGTGGGGGGGGGGGGGGGGGGGGGGGGGGGGGGTTCTGGCAAATTTAACAAGATTTATCAATTAACATTTTCTTGGGTATTTTAAAATCAATACCTATGTCATAAATTTGGATATTTCCTCATCATATGAACGCAGGACTACAAATTCGTAAGCCTTCTCAGAACATTATGAATAGAGTCAAACTGTCTGATCTCATTCAATTTTCTGAGAGCTTTACGAATTTTGTAGTCCGGAGTTCATCGATGAGGAAATATCTCAATATTTTGAAATAGTACTATTTTACAATACCCAAGAAATGTAATTGATAAATCTTTTTAAGTTGCCAAAAATACTTTTACAATCCAAAAAAGGACAACAGCCTTATTCAAATAAAAATCTGTTGGTTTCTCCCCTTACATGAAAACTTGTTGATATGCCTCTCTTCTAAGACTTTTTAATATATTAAAGTAGTATTCAAAATTCTCGATACAGTAAAAAACTTTTGAATAAAGAATTCCCCCCCTAAATGCTGATGATGTGTCTATAAGATCCTTGTAAAATTTGCGTAAAGTTTATTAAAGGTCAAACTGGTAAAAAATATCGAACTAAGATTAAAACAACATAAAGAAGCAATTAGAACTGGAACCAGAATTTTTCAATGCTCTATTGATTCATGTAAGCAGATTTCACCATTCCAATTGATTTTCAAAAAGTTGAGAAAGAGTATCACGCAAGTCATGTCGGACAGGAATATAATTGAATCTGTTCATAAAAGCAGTTTTTGACAATAATAGAATATTCCTTTGTTTATTAAAATTAGATCCATTTAATAATTTAATTAGAATTTGGGCATGAATATAATAATACTCTGGACAAATAATCATTTAAAAAATTTCTTATGTCTTGGGTAATAGTTTTGTGGGGTTGAGTTGTGCCAGGACCTTTCCAATTTGGCTCCCGCTCGTCACGTGTTTAAACTCGTTGTGGATTCTGATAGTGAGGGTGCCGACCAGACCCCTTATATAGCTTCCGTGGATGCTTTACTTTCATAAGTTTTTCCTGATAAATTGAGTATCACGACAGCGCTTGGAATTTCTCTATTCTTTCCAGAGTGGTGTTTTGCATATATATATATAATATATATATATATAGATATATATATATATATATCTATAAAATATAAATATCTATATATATAAATATCTATATATATATAAATATATATATATATGTATAATATATATATATATATATCTATATATAATATAATATATTATATCTATATAATATATATATATAATATCTATATAAAAAAAAAAAAATATATATATATATATAAACTAACTATATAATATATCTTACCATGGAACAGGCTCCGCAAAGTTAATGCAGGTTTGTTTGGCAGTAAAAAGCAATTCATTGACTGTGCAACATGGAGTGTACTATGCTCAACTTCCATCAACCCTCTACATTTCGCTCATTTAAAGAAAAGATCATATAAATGTTATCTGTGACCTTATCGCTGAAATTTCCTGCATCTAACTCACCTGCTTGCACAAATACGCCACTCTTCCCCGAGCCATGAAACTGTAATTGATAAACTGAACACATCCAATAGGCACGCTGAATGACTGAAAACGTCAAACTACTCGTTGGTAGGTATGACACACTCGGCAACAGTTTAGCAACTTTAGTCGAAGACGCTTCGCCTACCCAGTAGGCTTCTTCAGTCGAGTACATGATAGTAGGCAGGCGAAGTAGAGATGTGCAGACGAGTAATCAGTCCATTGTCCCTTGAAGTCGTGATTTGAGGTTGTCAGTCCCTCAGCCTAAAGAATTCTGTTCCAAAGTCTGGACTAACTTTGGACAGACATTGAACAGACACTTCTTTAGATGAGGACTGTGACAACCTCAATCCTACGACTTCAAGGGTTATGGACTGATTATATCGTCTTCACATCTCTACTGCTCCTGCCTACTTTCTTGTATTCCGACTAAAAGAATCCTACTGTGTAGGCGAAACTTTCGGAATGAGTTGCTAACTGTTGCCCAGTGAGTCATACCTACGCAACCAGTCGTAATTGTATACCCATTTTGATAGAAACTACTCGTTATCTTCCACCGTTCTTCTTATGTAATAAACAGAGGAAGCCACAGGCATGGCGAAACGTTTCCCTCACTAAAAGATTCCAAAATACTGCACCAATATCTCATTCTTCAACTATTAATTCGGTTATCTAAACCATTTACAACACGTTTCTAATAACTGTTGTGGTATTACTTATATCAAGAGATATGGGACCACATAATTCGTTAAAAAGAAGATGAGCTGTATATTAAAGAAAATAAGCAATAATCCGACTTGCTATTCCTTTACAAACATCCCGCCGTACTTTTATCTGTTTTTCATAAAATTCAGGCACAAAGGCCGTCAAACAAATTAAGTCTGACCACAGGATACATTCAACGAGAGTGTATTTCTCTGAGCGTATTTATGCTGAGAGTTTACCTGACGTTCTTATTTTAGGGTTTACAAGTAATTGTGGCTAAAGGGTTACTGTTACCGCCTTGATGACATTCGTGTATTCGATAGTTTTTACACCCCATTAAAGACTTTTAGGCAGACATAGAATACGTTTCACCGAGAGGGATTTCACTCAGCAATTTGTTTGAGAGTTTTCTAAAAACCTTATTTTTAGGATGAAAAGTTTCTTGTCTTGTGGTGGATAATGTACGTGCAATCTAATAACCAAAGTGTAGTCGACAGACTTTAAAACCCCTTTAATCCCAACCATAAAGTGTGAACGTTTTTAAAAACACCAGACAATCTAAATAGAACTCTCTTATTTAAGTTTGTATTTCTATTATAAATCGTTTATTAGGAGATGCTCTTGAAAATATCAGATTTTGATCTCTGATGTGACGGGATACTGAGAATTATATTGGCGGAAGTTTGTTCAGTAGGAAAAACCACATCTTCTGAGAATGAGCTTAATGGATCTCCTGCTCAGTGTAAGTGATATGCATTCCATAACTGATAAACACTTTTTTACACTAGAAGCATCCAACATTGCATTGTAGAATAACGTCTTTATTTATATCTGATGAATGAATCACTGATTCAGACCAGGACGAGAAACGATTTTTGACTACGCTTGCTGCAAAAATTAAGCAAAAGAGGATGTCACTGTAATGCCAGACTTTTAGCAAATATTAAGAAATTTAAGAGAAATGTGCAAAACGTTATTTTTATCTAAACGTAGACAGTTCGAAGCGTGGTTACTGTTCCACACAACATCGTAGGTTATTGTTCCACACAGTAGAGTGCCGTGGGTTTTACTGTTCCACACAACATTCTCGAAACTGTATGTTCCACACAATAGTGTCGTGGTTACTTTTCCACACAACATTGTCGTGGTTTTTGTTCCATACAAAAAAAATATGCCGTGGTTTACCGTTCCACGCACCAGAGTCGTGTTACTGTTCACACAACATTGTCGTCGCTGATGTTCCACACAATAGGTGTCGTGGTTACGTTCCACACAACATTGTCGTAAGTATAATGGTTCCCACACAACAGTGTTCGTGGATACTGTTCCAACTCAACATGTCGAGTTTATGTTCCACACAACAGTGTCGTGGTCACTGTTTCCACACAAAGTGGTCTGGTTACCTGTCCATACAACAGCACGTGGTTATTCTTCCACACCAACAGTGCTTTGTTATGTTTCCACACAACATGTCATGGTATTGTGCAACACAATAACCATAGTGGTTACGGTTCCACCACAATGTGTCATGGTTACTGTTCCCAAACAACATGTCGTGGTTTATTGGCCCACACAAGAGTGTCGTAGCTAGTAGTTCCACATAACATGTCATAGTTTATTGTTCCACACAACATGAAGTGATAATTGTTCCACACAACAGTGGGTCATAGTTATTGTTCCACACAACAGTGCTGGGTTTTTGTTCCCCCACCAGTGTCATGGTTATTGGTTCAACACAACAATGTAGTGGTTAACTGTTCCACACAAACAGTGTTCAGGTCCGGTCCAAATCCACAGTGTCTGGTTATTGTTCCACACAAGATGGCGTAGTTATTGTTCACACAGCATGTCATAGTTATTGTTCCACACAAGAAGTATCGCAGTTATTGTTGCCACACAACAGTGTCATGGTTATTGTCCAAACAACATTGTTCGTAGTATTGTTCACACCAAAAGTGGACGTAATATTGTTCCACAAATCAATGTCGTGGTCATTGTTCCGCACAACATGCCTGGATATTTTCCCACACACGATTGTCGGAAAGTTAGCCTTCCACAAAAAAGTGTCCGAAGTTATTGTTCCACACAAAAGTGTTGTAGTTATTGTTCCATAGGCAACATGTCGTGGTTATTGGTTCGACACAACTGAGACGTGGGATATGGTTCCCACACAACACGGTTGGTGGTTATTGTTCCACACACCGGTGACGGGTGTTACTGTTCCACTCACAGTGTAGTTAGTTGTTAGTGTTCCACTTAACAACACTGAAGGTTATCCTTCCACAATACCTACAAACTGAAGAATAAGAAACATTAGTCTTGTCAATACTGCAAGACCGCGTTATATAAAAATAATATATATATATATATATATTTATATATATTATATATATATATAATATATATATATATATATATATATATTATCACTCTGGCCCGATTTCCACCAAAGGCAAGGTGTCCCGAAAAGAAAAACTTTCCACCATCATTCACATCAGTCCACTGTCTTGCCAGAAGGGTGCTTTACACGACAACATCTACAGTTTTTAAACTGCAACATTAACAACCCTCCTTCAAGTGCGGCACTGTACTTCCCATCCCAGGACTCAAGTCCGGGCTCCGGTTTCCCCTAAACCCCTTCATAAATGTTACTTTGCCACACTCCCAACACACTCAAGTATTAAAAACCATTTTGTCTCCCATTCCTCCTATCAAACCACGCTCACGCATGCCTGCTGGAAGTCCAAGCCCTCGCACCACAAAACCTCCTTTACCCCCTCCCTCCATCCTTTCCTAGGCCGACCCCTACCCCCCCGCCTTCCTTCCACACAGACTGATACACTCTTGAAGTCATTCTGTTATTCGCTCCATTCGCCTTTACAGTCCAACCACCTCACCAACCCTTCCTCAGCCCTCAGGACAACAGTATTGTAATCCGCCCCTCCTCCTATCTCCAAACTACGAATTCTCTGCCTTGATAATCACACCAAACATTCATCTCAGACATGACATCTCCACTGCCTCCAGCCTTCTCCTCGCGCTGCAACAGTCATCACCCATGCTTCACACCTGCATATAAAGCGTTGGTATAACAATACTCTCATAACATTCCCCTCTTTGCCCCCAAGGACAAAGTTCTGTGTCTCCACAGACTCCGAAGTGCACCACTCTACACTTTTCCGCGTCATCTATTCTAGGATGTACCTCATCCTTCATAGACCCATCCGCTGCACGTCCACTCCCAAATATCTGAATGACATGTCACCTCCCCATACTCCGTCCCTCCAATCCTGATATTCAGTTTTTCATCACCTAATCTTTTTGTTCTCCGCATAACCTTACGCTTTCCTGTATTCACCTTTAATTTTCTTCTTTTGCCCACCCTTCCAATTCCATCCATCCAACTCTGCAACTTCTTCTTCAGAATCTCCCAAGAGCAACAGTGTCATCACAAAGAGCAGTTTGGACAACTCCCATTTGGTGTGGAGTTCTTTATCTTTTAACACTCAACGCCTCTTGCCAAGACCCTCGCATTACTGCTCCATTACAACCCCATCTATAAATAATTATTAAACTACCAGGTGGACATCACACATCCTGTCTAAGCCTACTTTTACTGGAAATATTTTCCCCTCTTTTCCCTACATACTCTAACTTGAGCCTCACGATCCCGTAAAAACCCTTCACTGCTTTTCAGTAACCCTACCTCCTACCATACACTTGCACATCTGCCACATTGCCCACCTATCCACCCGGCATACGCCTTTTTTCCAAATCCATAAACGCCACAAAAGACTCTTTTACCCTTATATAAATACTGTTCACTTAATGTTCACTGTAAAACAGACACCTGGTCCACACACCCCCTAACCTTTCCTAAAGCCTCCTTGTTGCATCTGCTATCCTATTCTCCTCTTACTCTTAATTCTTTTCAATAATAACTCTACCATACACTTTACCAGTATACTCAGCAGACTTATCCCCCTATATTTTGGCTCTCCTCTTTATTCCCCTTTGCCTTTAACAAAGGAACTATGTATGCTCTCTGCCAATCCCCTAGGTACCTTACCGTCTTCCTCCTTTATTAAATAATTGCACACCAACCACTTCCAAACAATATCCCCACCTGCTTTTTAACATTCTATCTTTATCCCCATCAATCCCGGCTGCTTACCCCCTTTTCATTTTACCTAACTGCCTCATGCGAACTTCCCCACACTCACAACTGGGCCTCTTCCCTCACTCCTACAAGACTTATTCCCTCCTTGTCCTATACAACGAAATCCCAGCTTCCAGCTTCATGAACATTTCATCAATTCCTCAAAATATCCCTCCAGCTTCCCAATACCTCTAACTCTCCATTTAATAACTCTCCTTCTCCTATTTATAACTGACAAATCCAATTGTACCCAAAACTTTTGTTCGTATTTTCAACAAAATTGTATGATAACATAGCACCCACTCTCTCATGTGCTCTCGTTTTACATTGCATCACCACTCTATTTACCTCTCTCTTTTTTTTCCTCAGTCCATATACTCTTCCTCCTTGTTGCATTCACTTCTATTTGTAAAACTTCTCTCAATATGCTAACTTTTTCCCTTACCTACTCTCTTTAACAACATCATAATTCCACCAACATTCGCTCTCCTCTTCCCTCCGCACGTCACTTTCCCGTAACCACAAACTTCTGCTGAACATTCTAACACTACATTTTTAAAACTACCCCTACCTCTTCGACCCCATTGCCTATGCTCTCATTACCCATCTATCCTCCAATCGCTGTGTATATCGTTCCCTACTGCCTTCCTCTTTTAGTTTATAAACCTTCACCCTCTCTCCCTGATGCCTCTATTCTCCTGTATCCCAACTACCTTTACTCTCAGTTGTAGCGACAACTAGAAAGTGATCTGATAATATCTGGTGGCCCGCTATAAACATGTACATCCTGAAGTCTACAACTCAACAGTCGTTTTATCTACCAATACTTAATCCAACAAACGACTGGTCATTTCTCCCTACATCATATCTGTATACTTATTTATCCTCTTTGTTCTTAAAATATGGATTACCGTTAACTAACCCCTTTCTATAGTTCCAATCAAAGGTGCACATTTATCATTTTACACCTGCACCCCAAACTTCCCTACCACACCCTCCTAAAATTTCGCACTACTTTTAGCATTCAGTCCCCTACCCCAATACTCTCACTGGTTCAAAGCTCCTATACATTCACGTAACATCTCCCAAAATCTCCTCTCTCTCCTCTGCATTCCCTCTCTTCTCCAGTGCGTACCCTTATTATGACCCCACTTCTCCGCATCCGTACCTTTACTTTATTCCACATAATTCTTGCATTTACACATTCATATTCTCATTTCTCCTCCTTCCATAAACTGATCATTCAACTTACTGCTACCCAACCCCCTTCCTTTGCTCCTCACTCTCTCAGAATACTCCCAGATTTAATCCATTTATTTGCCCCTCCACCAAACTCCCTTACCCCCTTCCAGCTTTGGTTTCGCTTAGGGCCAGGACATCCAACGTCTTTTCATTCCATAACATCAGCAATCAGCTGTTTCCTTGTCGTCTGCACTACATCCACGCACATTCAAGCAGCCCAGTTATATAATGTTTTTCTTCTTCCGCTTTTTAGTAAATGTATCTACAGGAGAAGGGTTACTAGCCATTCTCCCGGCATTTTACTCGCCTCATACGAACACCATGGCTCCGGAGATAGATTCTTTTCCACTTCCCCAGGGACAAATAGAAGAAATAAAGAAGAACAAGAGCTATTAGAAAAAGAGAAAAACCTAGATGTAATGTATAATATATATGCATGGCGTGTCTGTGAAGTGGTGACAAAAGTGTAAGTAGGAGGAGCCAAGTTATCCCTGTTATCTAGCGTGTTTATGAGACCAGAAAAAGAAACCAGCAATCCGACCATCATGCAGGTTCTGTTTCAAACATCATCTGGCAGGACGGTATACTTCCCTGGGTGGTTGCTGTCTAACCAACCTATTACCTACATATATATATAATATATATAGTATATATTATTATATAATATATTTATAATATATATATATATCTATATATATATATATATATATTTATATATATATATAACAACACACAGAAGATGATCATAGTACACTCCAGATATATACAGCCAATCAGCTGGTTTTTTACCTGCCAAACAAACCGCCATAACTATCGTCGCCTGTGTCATCGGTTAAAACTTAACATCTATAATGCTGGCTACAATTTGTGAATTTAACTAACTGTGGACAACAAGATCTTAATTTGGCTAGCGAATGAGACTCACTCCAGTTGTTGTGTCCTCAAATCAGCATATATATATATATATATACTATAATAGATATATATATATATATATATATATATATATAAATATATCTATATAATATCTAAATATATATATATATACATAATAGCATATATATAAATATATATATATATATATATATATATATATATATATATATATTCTATATATATAAATATATATATAATATATATACATATATATATATAAAATAATATATAAATATATATATATAGTTTTATTTCTTTTTTTTTAATTATCACACTGGCCGAGTCCCAACCAAGGCAGGGTGGCCCGAAAAAATAAAAACTTTCACCATCATTCACACCATCCCTATCTTGCCAGAAGGGTGCTTTAACACTACGTTTTTAAACTGCAACATTATAAACACCCCTCCTTCAGAGGCAGGCACTTATTCACATCTCAGGACTCAAAGGCGCCTGCCGGTTTTCCCTGAATCCCCTTCATAAATGTTTACTTTGCTCACACTCCCAACAGCACGTCAAGTATTAAAAACCATTTGTCTCCATTCACTTTCCTATCAAACACGCTCAGGCATCCTCTGGAATCCAAGCCCCTCGCCCACCAAACCTCCTTTAACCCCCTCCCTCCTACCTTTCCCTAGCCGACCCCTACCCCGCCTTCCTTCCACTGATAGACTGGGATACACTCTGGAAGTCATTCGTTTTCGGCTCCATTCTCTCTACATGTCCGAACCACCACAACAAACCCTTCCTCAGCCCTCTGGACCAACAGTTTGGGTAAATCCCTATCCCGCAACCTCCTCCTAACTTCCAAACTACGAATTCTCTGCATTATATTCACGAGCACACATTGCCCTCAAACATGACATCTCCACTGCCTCCAGCCTTCTCCTCGCTGCACAGTCCCATCACCCACGCTTCACACCCATAAAGAGCGTTTGGTAAAACCTAACTCTCATACATTCCCCTCTTTGCCTCCAAGGACAAAGTTCTTTGTCTACACAGACTCCTAAGTGCACCACTCACTCTTTTTCCCTCATCAATTCTATGATCACCTCAGCTTTCTTAACCCCATCCGCTGACCACGCCAGCTCTCCCAAATATCTGAATACGTTCACCTCCTCCATACTCTCTCCCTCCAATCTGATATCAATCTTTCATCACCTAATCTTTTGTTATCCTCAAAACCTTACTCTTTCCTGTATTCACCTTTAATTTTCCCTTCTTTTGCACACCCTACCAAATTCATCCACCAATACTCTGCAACTTCTCTTCAGAATCTCCCAGAGCACTGTGTCCATCAGCAAAGGAGCAGCTGTGACAACTCCCAATTGTTGTGATTCATTATCTTTTAACTCCAAGACTAACTCCAAGCCTTCTTGCCAAGACCCTCGCATTTTACTTCTCTTACAAACCCCTCTATAAATATAGTAAACAACCACGGTGGACATCACCCATCCTTGTCTAAGGCACTACTTTTACTGGGAAAAAATTTCCCTCTTTCCTACATATCTAACTTGAGCCTCACGAATCCTCGTAAAAACTCTTCACTGCTTTCATAACCTACCGCCTACACCATACACTTGCAACAGCTGCCACAGTTTGGGGCCCCCTTGCCCCCCTATCCCACCCTGTCAACGCCCATTTCCAAATCCAATAATGCCACAACAGACCTCTTTAGCCTTATCTAAATACTGTTCACTTATATATTTTTACTGTAAACACCTGGTCCACACACCCCCTACCTTCCTAAGCCTCCTTGTTCATCAGCTATCCTATTCTCCGTCTTATTTCTTAATTCTTTCAATTATAACTCACACCATACACTTTACACCAGGTACACACAACAGACGTATCCCCCCTATAATTTTTGCACTCTCTTTATCCCTTTGCCTTTATACAAAGAACGAAGCATGCCTCCTGCCAATCCCTAGGTACCTTACCGAGTCTTCCATACATTTGGATTAAATAATTGCACCAACCACTCCAAAACTATATCCATCCCCACCTGCTTTAAACATTTCTAACTTTTATCCCATCTATATCCCCTGCCTACCCCCTTTCATTTTACCCTACTGCCCTCACGAACCTTTCCCCACACTCACAACTGGCTCTTCCGCCTCACTTCCCCCTACAAGATTAATTCCTCCTTGCCCTATACTCGAAATCACAGCTTCCCTATCTTCTCAACATTTAATCAATTCCTCAAAATATTCCCTCCATCTTCCCAATACCTCAACTCTCCATTTAATAACTCTCACCTCTCCTATTTTTATCTGATAATTCCATTTGTTCTCTAGCGTTCTTAGCACTTGTTATTCTCACTCCAAAACTTTTTCTTATTTTCAACAAAGGCTTTTCCCTTTTTGGATTGTAAAAAGTATTTTCGGGCCCCCTTTAAAAGTTTAAAATTACTTTTTCTTGGGGTTTTTTTAAACATTCCCAAAATTCAAAAAATTTTTGGTTTTCCTCATCTATGAATCGGGATACAAATTCGTAAAGCTCTCAGAAACTTTGAGATGAGTAAAAACTGTCGTTTTCTCCAATTTTTCTGAGAGCTTTACGAATTTGTAGTCCTGAGTTCATAGAGGGAAATACCCAAAAATTTATAAAATAGGTAATGTTTTTAAAATACCCAAAAAATGTAATTGATAAATTTTTTAAAATTTGCCAAAAATATTTTTTACAACCCAAAAAAGGGACAACCACCTTTTCAAATAAAAATATTTTGGGGTTCTCCCTTACCATGAAAATTTGGGTTGAATCCCTTTCTCTTCTTAAAAGACTTTAATATTAAAGTTGTATTAAAAAATCTCGATACAGAAAAAAATTTTTTGATAAAGAATTCCCCCCCAAAATGCGATGGATGTGTCTAAAAAGTTTCCCCTTGAAAAATTTGCGATAAAGTTTATTAGGGGTAAAAACGGTAAAATCTCAAACAAATTTAAAACAACTAAATAAGCATTAGAAGGACAAGTTTCCAATGCCTTTTATTCATGTAAGAGTTTTTTTAACCATCCAATTGATTTTAAAAAAAGTTGAGAAAGTATACAAAGCAAGTCCATGGTCGACAGGAATATAATTGAATTTTTTTCTAAAAAGCGTTTTGAACAAAAATTTGAATATTCCTTTGGTTTATATAAATTGTCCATTTAAAATTTAATAGAATTTGGGAAAAATTTTAATAATACACTGGACAAATAATCAAAAAAATTTTCTTATTTCTTGGGAAATAGTTTGGGGGTGAGTTTGCCCGGGCCTTTCCAATTGGCTCGCCCGCGTCACTTTTTTTAAAACCGTTGGGGGATCTGATAGTGAGGGCCGACCAGACCCCTTTATAGCTTCCTTGGATGCTTTACTTTCATAGTTCCTTGATAATGTGAGAGTCAGAAAGCGCTTGAATTTCCTCTATTTTTCAGAGTGGGTTTTTTGCATATATAAAATAATATATAAAATTTTTTATATATATAATATATATATATAATTATAATATATAAAAAATATATATATATTTTATATATATATATATATGTATATTATATATATAATTATAATATTATATATTTAAATTTTTTATATATATAATATATATATATAATATAAAATAATATATAATAATAATATATATATATATATATTACCTGGAACAGGCGCCAAAGTTAATGCAGGTTTGTTTTGGAGGGAAAAAGCAATTCATTGACTGTGCATCTGGAGTGTATATGGGATCAAAATTCCTCAAACACTCTATTTTCGCTCATTTAAGAAAGGATCAGATATTGTGACTTTTCGCGTTTCCGCTTCTACCACCTGACTGCATATATACCCACTTCTCCGAGATGAACTGTAATTGATAACTGAACCACAATTGACGCTGAAGGATGATTACGCTAATACTCGTTGGTAGGTAAAACACATAGGCAACATTTAGGGGAATTTATTCCGAAACGTTTCGCCTACACAGAGGGTTCTTCGCGAGTAAGATATAGGCAGGGGAAATTGAGATTGAAACAGTAATCATTTTATTGCCCTTGAAGTCGGGATTTTTGGGTTTCAGTCCCTCAGCCCAAAAAAATTCTGTTCCAAAGTCGGAACTAACTTTGGAACAGACTTTTGGAACAGAATTCTTTAGGATGGGGACTGACAACCTCAAAATTTTACACTTCAAGGTGAGGGGCTGATTATATCGTCTTACACTCTACTGCCCTGCCTACTTTCTGTATCGATAAAAAAGCCTACTGGTAGGCGAAAAGTTTCGGAAGAAGTTCCTAACTGTTTCCAGGGGTCTTACCTACCAAAA
>NW_026506771.1:0-20138 GCF_026875155.1 Cherax quadricarinatus
ATATTCACCACTGCTCTATTGCTTTTACTCTTACTCCATCTTAGTATCTTGCTGCTTCAGCGGTGAGTTGTACATCACCGCATTGTCACCTTGGTTTCCAGTCTGTGAAGCGGTTTCTACTGTGAAAGTCGTCTGTTTCCCCTCTATCCAGTCATCCAATTTTTCAAACTCCACTGATTTTAATGCGCAGTGCAATCCTCTTCCCTATTTGTCTCTCTTTCCTCAGGATCTGATTATCTTTCTGAAAAAGATCGATTTGACTGCATCTCCTGAGCTTTGTCTCGTGAGTGATATGATGTTGGGGGATCCTTCTTGTCACTCCACAAACTTATTTGTTATTCAAAGCGTTAGTGTATAGACCTTCCCGTTTCCTCTCAGTACTGTATTTTGCGGAGGGAAGGGCTGGGGTGGACTGAGGTGTTGAAGGCAGGGCGGGGTATTAAGAAAGGCTGCTGAGATAGTGCTATTAGTGATGGTTGAAGCTGTGAGGTGTGTTTGTCTGTGGGTTGTTTGGGTGGTATGGGTGGTAGATGGTAATGGGTGTGTGTGTGATCATTTGTGTTTGGTCTTCCTCTGAGGCTGAGCTTTCCATTGTGTCAATGCTTTGCCTGTCTCTTTCCTTCCATGGGTATTTTTCACTCTCGTCTTAGTTCCATTCCTTTTTGTGTTCTGTCATGGTCGTGGCTACACTGTGCTGATATTCTCGGGAGTCTTTAACAGTAGTTTAGTTGTATCCTGTTCGGTACCACTTTCTGTTTTGAATGTCCAGTTTGAATGGGTGATTAAATTTCCCTCTAATAACCCCCCAAGTTCTTTATGATCGTCGGCCACCCCCCCCCCCGCTCCCGAGTCATTATGAAATTTTGAGAGCGGAACGATCCAAGCAAATGTTCCCCTTGGCAAATCATAGAGAGATTAGTACCAAACTGACACCAAAAAATCCCCACTCCTACGAGAGCAAAAGAATTGACAGGAGAGGCCAACATTTCCCAGTGAAACGCAGGGCACCACGAGTACATTAAGAGACAACCATAAGTGTCGGGCCCCAAGACTGTTCAACTGCCTCCCTGGATACCTAAGGGGGATTACCAATAGACCCTGGGTATCACGAAGGGGCTGCACAGGCACAATTTATGTACCTGCTGCCTCGGCTGTGGTAGTACGTCGGTTTACGTACGAACTGCCGGAAATCCAGGTAGATCAGGACCTGATCAGCACGAGACCTGGTCTCAGACTGGGCCGCAAATCCTCTTCAGGGGTATCCAGGTGTCCTCTCCTGTTTTATTGGGATGTGCACTCAATCTCTTTTTCCTCCAAATGCTTTCATCATATAGGTCGTCCTTCCAGCTCCTGAAGACCTATGAATATTACTGACCTCTCCCTCTCTTCTTCCATTTTGTATCCTCCATATTTCTGGATCCGATGTGAAGCATATCTTTGTTTGTTATCTCATCTCCGGACACCCGGTTGGCTGGTATTACCTCTGCAAGAAGAAACTTCTCAGCTTGCCCCTCCTTCAGTCCGTTGCTGTTCCGCTGATGTTTCTATTTCACCATCTAGCTCTTTCGGGCTCATCTTTATAAACCATACACGGGCGGGATTATGAACCCGCGGTCAGAGGAGCCCTCAAAACTCCAGCACCGTCGCGTTAGCCACTGGACCAGTAGCCACAATAAGATGTCCAACTAGGTATATTTCTACACCCTAGGAAGGTTAGCTAGCACCACTGTGACCACCAATGCAAGTTTTTGCAGACGAATCTCCAGCTAGCGGATTCAAATTCCGCCCGTGGTATGGTTTGATTGCAATCGTGTCATTACGATTTGGTCCTCCTCTTATATCCTGTTTCAGCACTTCCAGTTCTTCTAGGATGCCTAAGGTGTTGTCAGCTAAGGCCTGTTAAAAAAAACAGAGGAAAACAGTACACCTAACATGTGTGTGGAGCATATGGGCTTTTTTTTGCCCTTTCATTTGGAGTGGTTCTTCGCGGCCGCTCAATGTATATGTGGGTCCATTTGCTTACTGACAACTGTTAGTGTGTACTGTTTTTCCCTTATTTTGTAACAAGATAGGTCTACTTTCTGTTACCCTTTTTCTGTTGGTAAACTTTCTGTGTAGGTTTAAATCCCATCACATGCTCGAGGATCACTAATGTTTACACCCTCACAGAGTTAGTCACGGAGAGTATATATCGGTGTATACCGTATATCAGCGCACACTTTAATATAGGTCCCATAACTAACCATAGGTACCTAAAACGGCTACAGATTGGCAGCGCTCAACTCTGGGGGTGTTGCTTCGTTGCAAAATTGTGTACAAGTATTCATCATTATTTAAATTCTGTTTATTACCTAAGGAGTGACCACTTGCAATCCATCGGCCCTATCCCCTGTGGCCCACTTGTATATATACATAGTGTATTAAAAATAAAGTAACTTTGTATGAGGGGACTACCGAGGATCAAACCGGTGTGGCCAGCAAGGGCCCCCCGCGAGTTTCCCCACTCTACAAATAACGATTTTGGTATGCCTCAATAATACGTTTCTCAGCCTATAGAGTTACTTTAAGCTTCGTAGCTTAAGTTACCCACAAACTACGAACTGTGGAAAGCACCAGAGACTTGTTTAATCTCCTACGTTGTTAAAGGCCGCAACTGGGGGCAAGTTTGACAGTAAACACCGGTCCTGTACTTCTTGGTTTACTCCATACACACAAAACAAAATTCTGTATTCGAGTTTCTGGATACCTTTACTTCCTGCTCGCTATTTCTCAAGAAAGTTTTATCCCTCACTGTGCCAGTAACATTATTTGCAGGGTTTTCTAAAATAAGTGCATGCCAGGCACCTAACACTTTCACTTTAGCTTCTTCTCTAACGCCATCTTCACTACAGCATCTCACCGGCAAACTGGACGTCTTAACATCATGTGTTACCTCCGTCAAGCATGGTACCGCGTCCGTAACAACTTAAACCACTCGAGGGCATGAGTCAAGTTCTTGGTATTTCTCCTGGCAGATAACCAAGTTTGACCCCCAAAATTCCTTGACCTTTTCACCTGGCTCTTCCTTACTGTTGCCTGCTCTCTAGTTTAATATTTTGTACTTGCATTTCCGCGTTTTACTCTGAGTTCATCTTTATAATATATAAAAACGCAACCCGGATTTCTATGAATACTAAATTCAATTAGTGAAGACATTATAGTACTTAAAAAGGGCGATGATGCACATCCATTATCCATGATAAGCCCATATGGCTGCATGACCATATGTCTGCATGCCATATGGCTGCATGCCATATGGCTGCATGCCAAATTGGCTCTGACCTTTGCTTGTTGCACTAAACCCGCATGGCTACACCTGTAATCCCTTTCATAAGATTATTTTGTAAGGGGTAGTGTTGAAATTACGTTTTAGCATTTTTACAGTTATTCATCAAAATTATTTCTTTGTTTAATTACAACTATTTCAATTTCAACACGATCGGCGAAAAAAAACTAAATATAAACATTTCCATTTTTTATGTGCTGTACCTTTTTATACACATTGTGCTGTCCAAGCAAAATCAATTGTGGGCAGCTATTTTATAATCTGTTAATGACAAAATGCAATCAATCTGTTTCTTCTTGTTGGTTTCTGCCATGAATGACCGACTATCATTCATATTATATCTATATATATATATATCTATATATATAATATATATATATTATATATATATATATATATATATCTATATTATTATTACATAATATGTACAGAGATTTAAGAGTCATTGTTGATATAAAGGTGGATATACGGTACATGTTGTTACGTGTGTATCACGATTATAAGGCGAAAAATCTCATCCAGCTCCTCAAGAGCTGAGGACGTGTGCCCACAATCAGAGGCATTACCCTTTTGATCAGCCGCACTGAGCCGCTGGAAACCCAAAAACTGCTGCCCTGGGGATCCCTATTTACCCTGATGCGTCTTTTTTCCCGCTCCTTAAGGAACTTCGATGCCCACTCTTTCCCCATTGAAGCAAGGGTCTCTGAGCCTATGGGAACAAAACATATAATGATGGGCAATTTCCATATTTCTAGACTTTTGGAACTCATGAAGCTAGGCAGCATGGCCTCCTCTCCCTGGTGTATTGGAGATAGGTCTCAGCAAGGTAGTGCACATGTATTAGGTCCCCCCCACCTGCTTCCCATCGGTCCAGGCTTGAAGGGTGATACCATTTGGACGCTTCTGGCTGCCATCAGATCTGCAAAGTTGGAGTGGTCCCTTATGCTGGGCATCAGTGTTGTGAGCTCCTCTTGATAATTGTTATTAACCTCTCATGTCTTGCATCTTTCCTCGGATTTACGGCACACAAGACCATGGTACCCGATCGGTCTGCTGCTTCACTGCCACAAATACACCTGAGTTCGGCGAGGAATAGGGGCGGCAAGTCGAAGGGCAACACAATGCGGATGGTCTGTGGGTCGAGGCGCTGTGCCAAGGCTGGATTTGGGAACAGCCAACAGAAAGTCCCCAGCATGAGGGGCTCTCACTGCCAGGAGGCGGGTCTATCCTTCCCTGACACACTCTGAAGCATTGTTGAGGCAATATTTTCCACTATTGGACCATCCCAGTGCGATTGTTTGTAGTTGTTGGGGGGAGCAGGTCTGGTTTCAGAGCCTTTAGATTATCCCAGATCATTGCTCCGTCAATGAATTTTTGGTCCTGGACTCCAATCTTGTCCCTAAGATGTTCAGGGAGAATCGCTGTTACAAGCTCTCTGATGCAATACACGAGGACAGAAAAGCAGGTAACGCAATCTGTGATGACTTGCGGACACCAATGCCTCCTAGTCTGACTGGAAGTGTAGCTTGGTTCCACTGCCCGTCTTCTAGAGTAAGGTTAAGTACTTTCGTAAAAATCTGCCTCAGAATACTGTCATATTCGTGCAGTATAGGGTTATCATATGAAGGTGCACATCTTAGGAAATATGTCAACCTGGGCAGACTCAAGCACTTTGTGAGAAGGTACAAGGCATCGTGGGTGTCCAGATTGCCTATTCGTTGTTCCATTCTCCTTAACTCTTCCAATTTCTTCCTGAGAATTGTGTCAATGGCATTGCTTCCCAGAGGTGCTCCTAGCAAGACACTATTTGTGGGGGCAATGACTGCTTGCTGCTCCTGGTAGTTTTGATCTCACTGCATTTATCACTTGTTGACTGACTGAGACGATTTCACATTTGGATGGATTCAGGATGAGATCCATTTCCTATCCCCGTGTCATTACCTGTGTAAGGTCATGTAGGAGGGACTCCTTTGTACCTGCTAGTGTGCCATCATCTAGGAACCAGATGTTTAGCTCGCTGGTCAGTCTGACTGTGATTTCCCTAACTGCTATACAGAAGAGAAATGGTGCAAGAGGATCTCCTTGTTGGACACCCTCGATGATGTGATTTCATGCTCTCCAAAGAGAAGCATTGATTCCTTGCTATACCCAGCTGAAACAAAAGGAAGAGACCAGGGAATGTTCTTGTACTGCTGCTAATACCACGTCTCTTTTCAGGAGATTGAACGCATTCTTGAAATCTAATTTTACCACTGCATTGTCCTCAGGCAGGTTGTTGATATACGCCTTGTTGCATGAACCGCTGCTTCACTTCCTTGAGAGACCCCTATATATATTATATATATATATATATATATTATATATATATATATTATATTAATATTATATATATATATATATATATATATATATATATATATGAAAGAGGGTAAATACCTAGATTAGCAGAGTATGCATTAGTATCCTGTGTATAAAGGTAAAAGGACAAAAGAGAGTGCAAAATTACAGGGGGATAAGTCTGTTAGTATAATGGTAAAGTGTATGGTAGAGTTATTTGTAGAATTAAAAGTAAGACGGAAATAGGATAGCAGATGAACAAGGAGGCTTAAGAAAAGGTTAGGGTGGTGGCCAGGTGTTACAGTGAAATAACTGGTGAACAGTATTTAGATAAGGCTAAATTGGTTTTTATTGTAGATTAAAAGTAAGACAGTAGGATAGCAGATGTATCGTAACCTGCGTCTTCCTCATTCCTTTGTGTCCTAACACCTTAATTACTTCCCTTCATCTACTCACTTGCTTAATTGAACCTAATTACTTAAACTCTTGTGTACACACCACACGCAATCTTTCCCTCTTGTGTACCACCACACTGCAATCTTTCACTCTGTGTACCACCACCACAGCAATCTTTCACTGTTGTGTACCACCACACTGGCCCATTCTTTCACTGTGTGTACCACCAACACGCAATCTTTCACTCATGTGTACCACCACACTGCAATCTTTCACTCTTGTGTACCACCACACTGCAATCTTTCACTCTTGTGTAATACCACCACACAAACATCTTTCACTGTTGGGTTAACCACCACACTGCAATCCTTTCACTCTTGTGTACCACCATCACTGCAATCTTTCACTCTTGTGTACCACCACAAACAACATTCTTCACTGTTGTGTACACCACCTCAATCTTTCACACTGTATAGTTTGAGTACCACCAACACTGCAATCTTTCACTGTTGTGTACCAAAAACCCCCACCACAACTGCAATCTTCACTGTTTGTACCACCACACTGCAATCTTTCACTCTTGTGTACCCCACACTGCAATCTTTCACTCTTGTGTTACCACGCACACGACATATCCTTTCACTCTTGTGACCATAACACTGCATTATTTCCCACTCTCCTGTACCATAACACGTATTCTTTCATACTCTTCCTGTACCATACACTGCAAGTGAAATCCTTACCCATTGGGGCCCTTCTGGCCACCTCGGCAAAATATAATTCACCACTGCTCTATTGCTTAAATCTTACTCCCTATCTTAGTCTCTTGCTGCTCAGAGCGGTGAGTTTGTACATCACCGCCATTGTCACCTTCGGGTTTGCCAGTCTGAAGCGTTCCTACTGTGAAGTTGTCTTTTTTCCTCCCTCTAAACCAGTCTTCTCATTTCTTCCATACCTCCCTGATTTTTATGAGCATGGTGCAACTCTCTACCCTATTTGTTCTCTCTTTCCTCAGGATCTGATATCTTTCTGAAAAAGATCGAATTTGTCTTCATCTCCATGAAGCTTTGTCTCGTATGCTTATGATGTTGGGGATGCCTTTTGTCACTACCTCAAACTTATAGTTATTCCAATGGCTTAGTGTAACAGACTTCAGCTTCCTTTTCCAGTACTGTATTTTGAGGAGGAAGGGCTGGGGTGGACTGGAGGTGTTGAAGGCAGGTCGGGGTATTATGAAAGGCCTGCTGTGGATAGTGATATTAGTGATGGTGTGAAGCGTGTGAGGTGTGGTTTGTTTGTGGTTGTTTGGTGGTATGGGGTGTAGAAGGGTAATGGGTGTGTTGTGATCATGTTGTGTTTGTATCCCCCTGAGCTGAGCTTTCCCGTGTGACAATGCTTGCCCTGTCTCTTTCCTTCCACTGTATTGTTTTTCACTCTCGCTCTTAGTTTCATTCTTGTTGTGTTCTTCATGGTCGTGCTAACACTTGCTATATTCTCGGGAGTCTTTCAACAGTAAGTTTTCAGTTGTTATCCTGTTCTGTACCACCTCCTGTTTTGAATGTCAGTTTGAATGGGTGGATTAATTTCCCTCGAATAACCCCAAGTCTGTGAAAATTTGAGAAGAAAGATACATGCTAAGTACACTTGGAAATCATTTGAAGATTAGTACCAAACTGGCACACAAAAATCACTCCCTACGAGAGCAAAAGAATTGACAGGAGAGGCAAACATTTCCCTTCCCCCAATGAAAAGCAGGGGCACCACGAGTACATAAGAGACAATACAATAAGTCAGGACCCCAAGACTGTTCAAACTGCCTCCCAGGATAACATAATGGGGATTACCAATAGACCCCTGCTGTCATCACGAATGGGGCTGCACAGGCACCAAAATTAAGTACCTGATCAGCCTGGCTGTGGTTTGTACGTCGTTTTAACGTACGAACGCAGAACAGCCAGGTTGACAGACCCTGATCACCACAGACCTGGTCTCAGACTGTGGGCCGAAATCCTCCTCAGTTGTGTACATCCATGTGTTCCTCTCCCTGTTATGTATGATGCACCAATCTTCTTTCCTCCAAATGCTTTCAATCATATAGGTCGTCCCTTCAGCCTCCTGAACCTATGAATAATTAACTGACCTCTCTCCCTCTCTTCTCTTCCCATTTCTTAACCCTCCATATTTCTGGATCCGATTTAAGCATCTCCTTGTTTTTTACTCATCCCCGGACACCCCGGTGGCCTGGTATTACCTCTGCAAGAAACTTCTCCAGCTCCTGGCCCCTCCTTCAGTCCCGTTGCTGGTCCCGCTGATGTTTCTATTCCACCATCTGCTCCTTATCGGCCTCATCTTTATAACCATACCACGGGCGTGGAATTGAAACCCGCGGTCAGAGAGCCTCAAATCTCCAGACCGTCGCGTTAGCCACTTGGACCACTAGCCGACACTAAGATTCGTCCAACTAGGTAATTTCTACACCAAAGGAAGGTTAGCAATAGGCACACCACTGTGACTCACAAATGCAAGTTATTGCAGACAATCTCCAGCTAGCGGTATTCAATCCCGCCCCGTGGTATGGTTTGTTTGCAATCGTGTCATACGATTTCGTCCTCATCTTTTATATCCAGTTTCAGCACTTCCCAGTTCTTCTAGGGTGGCCTAAGGTGTAGCAGCTAGTCTGTTAAAAAAAACCAGAGGAAAAAGCAGTACACCTAACAATGTGTGTGGGAGCATATCGGGCCTATCATTTGGAGAGGTGTTATTCGCGCCGCGACAAAGTATATGCCTTGGTCACATTTCTACTGACCAATTGTTAGGTGTACTGTTTTTCCCCGATTTTGTAACAGGATTAGTTCCTACTCTTTTCTGTTACCCCTTTTTCTGTTCCTGGTCAACTTTCTGTTTAGGTTAAATCCCATCACAATGCTCGAGATCAATAAAGTTTAACCACCACTCAAGAGTTTATTTTCACGGAGAGTATATAACGTGTATACCGTATATCAGCGCACAAACTTATATCCGGTCCCATACTAAAACATAGTTACCTAAAAACGGCACTACAGATTTGCACTCATCCCTGGTGTTGCTTCGTTTTGCAATATTGTGTACAAATTATTCATCCCATTATAAATTCTGTTTATACCCTACATGAGAGGACCACTTGCATCCCATCGGCGCTATCCCTGTGGCCACTTGTAAAAATACATGTGTTTTAAAAATCAAGTACCTTTGTATGAGGGACTACCGAGGATCGACCGGTGGGCCAGCAAGCGCGAGTTCCCCACTCACAATCAACGATTTTTTGGTTGCCTCAATAATACGTTCTCAGACTATAGAGTTACTTTGAAGCTTCGTAGCACCAGAGAAATTGTTAATATACCTAACGTATGTTAAAGGCAGCAACGGGGCAAGTTTGATCAGAAACAACGGTACTGTACTTCCCTCTGGTTTACTCCATACACACAAAAAATCTGTCATTCGAGTTTCTGGATACCTTTACTTCCTGATAGCTTATTTCTCAAAAAGTTTATCCCCTCACTGTGCCATTAACATTATTTGCCTGGTTCTAAAATAAGTGCATGCCAGGTCCACCTAACACTTTCACTTAGGCTTCTTATCAATAACGCTACTTTACTCTTCACTACAGAATCTCACAGCAAACTGGACTTCTTAAACTTCTTGTGTTACCTCAGTCAGTCATGGTACAGAGTCCGTACCAACTTAAACCACTCGAGGCCATGATCAAGTTCTTGGTATTTATAATGGCAAGATAAATACAACGTTTTTGAACCCACCAACTTTCCTTGACAACTTTCACCTGGCTCCTTCCTACTGTTGTGCCCTGCCTCTCTAGTTTTTAATATTTTATACCTATCATTTCCTTCCGCGTTTACTCCTGAGTTCATCCTTTAAAATATATAAAAACGCAACCCCAGGAATTTCTCATGTATACATAAAATTCAATTAGTTAACATTTAATAGCGACCGAAAGACGATGTTGCAACATCCATTATCCATGATAAGCCATATGGCATGCAGCCATATGGCTGTATGCCATAAGGCTGCATGCCATATGGCTGCATGCCATATGGCTGCATGCCATATGGCTCTGACATTTGCTTGTTGCACTAAAACCTACATGCTACACATTAATTCCCTTTCATAGATTACTTTTGTGGTTATGTGAAATTTACGATTTAGCATTTTTACAGTTATTCATCAAATCTATTTCTTTGTTTTAATTACCTCTATTTAATTTGCAACACGCATCGGCAAAAAAAATAAATATAAACATTTTCCATTTTTATGTTGTTCCTTTATACACATTGAAGCTGGTCCAAGCAAAATAAAATGTGCAGCTGTTTTATAAACTCTGTTAAAATGACAAAATGACATCAATCTGTTTTCTTCTTTGTTGGATTCTGCCATGAAATGAACGACTAATCATTCATATAATTTATATAATAGATTATATATATATATATATATATATAATATATATATATATATACATATATATTATATATCTAAATATATATATATATATATATATTATACAGTACCTCTAGGTTTTTTCTTCCTTTTTCTAATAGCACTTGTTCTTTTTTATTTCTTCTATTTCCATGGGGAAGTGGGAAAAGAACTTTCCTCCGTAAGCCATTGCGTGCGTTAAGAAGTGCGACTAAAAAATGCCGGAGCAATGGGCTAGTAACCCCTTCTCCTTATACTTACTAAAAAAGAGAAGAAGAAAAACTTTATAAAACTGGTTGCTTAAATGTGCGGTATGTAGTGCGGATGACAAGAAAGACAGATGATAAGCTGATGTTAGAATGGGAAAAGAAGTTGGCTGTCCTGGCCCTAAGCCGAAACAAAGCGAAGGGGGTAGGAGAGTTTCAGTGGGGGGAAATAAATGGGATTAATCTGAGTATCTGAAAGTTAGAGGCAAATGAAGGGTAGCAGTCAATGTTAAATGATCAGTTATGGAAGGAGAAAAGAGAATTATGAATGTGTAAATTCAAGAATTATGTGGATTAAAAGTAAAGTTTGGATGCGAGAAGTGGGTCATAAAAGAGCGTGTAATGCACTGGAGAAGAGAGAATGCAGAGGAGAGAGAGAATTTTGGGAGATTTAAGTGACTGTATAGGAGCTTTGAACCAAGTGAAGAGAGAATTGTGGTAGGACTTGAAATGCTAAAGTAGGAGAAACTTTTGAGAGGGTGTGTAGTAAGTAGGGGTGCCAGGTGTAAATGATAAAAGGGAGCCCTTTGATAACATATGTATATAGAAAGGGGTTTAGTATAGGTAATTACAAAATTTAAGAAAAAGAGGATAAATAAGAAAACACGATATGAGTAGGGGCCGAAAAAAATGACAGTAGTTTGTTGGATTATGTATTGGTAGAATAAAAGACTGTTTGAGTAGACTTCAGGATGTACAGGTTTATAGAGGGCCACAGATATATCAGATCACTTTCTAGTAGTAGCTACACTGAGAGTAAAAGGGTAGATGGGATACAAGGAGGAATAGAAGCATAAGGGGAAGAGAGATGAAGGTTTATAAAACTAAAAGAGGAGGCTGTTTTAGGGTAAGATATAAACAGCTATTTGAGGATAGATGGGCTAATCAGATCATAGCAAATGGGTCGAAGAGGTATGGTAGGTTTAAAAAAAAGTATGTTAGAAGTGTTCACAGAAGTTTGTGGTTACAGAAAGTGGTGCAGGAGGGGAAAGGAGCGATTGGTGGAATTATGATGTTAAAGAGAGATAAAGTGAGAAAAAGTTAGCATATGAAGTTTTTACAAAGTAGAAGTGATGCAGGAGGGAAGAGTATAAGGAGAAAAAGAGAGAAGTTAAGAAGTGTTGAAGCAATGTAAAAAGAGAGCAAATGAGAAGTGGGTGAGATGTTATCAACAATTTTGTAGAAAATAAGCAAAAGTTTTTTGGAGTGAGATTAACAAGTTAAGAAGCCTGGAAACAAATGGATTTGTCAGTTACAAATTAGGAGAGGAAGAGTTTTAATAAATGGAGATTAGAGGTATTGGGAAGATGGAAGGAATATTTTTGAGTAAAAAAAAAAGAAAAACAAAAAGAATTGTTAATGTTGATGAAGATAGGAAGCGTGATTTCGTGTATAGGGCCAAGGAGGGAATAACATCTTGTAGGAGTTGAGGAAGAGCCATTGGAGTGTGGGGGAAGTTCTTGAGGCAGTAGGAAAAAATGAATGGGGGCAGTAAGGCAGCCGGGATTGATGGGATAAAGATAGAAATGTTAAAAGCAGGTGGGAGATATAGATTTTGGAAGTGTTTGGTGCAATATTATTTAATATAGTATGGAAGAGGGTAAGGTACCTAGGATTGGGCAGAGAGCATGCAAAGTTCCTTTGTATAAAGGCAAAGGGTTAAAAAGTTGAGTGCAAAAAATTATAGGGGATAAGTCGTTGAGTGTACCTGGTAAAGTGAATGGATAGAGTTTATACTTAAAGAAATTAAGAGTCGACGAGAATGATAGCAGATGAACAAGGACGGCTTTATGAAAGGTAGGGGGTGTGTGGACAGGTTTTACAGTTAAACATATAAGTGAAAACAGTATTTAATAGGCTAAAGAGGTCTTTGTGGCATTATGGATTTGGAAAAAGGCGTATGACAGGGTGGATAGGGGCAATGTGGCCGATGTTGCAAGTGTATGGTGTAGGAGGTAGTTTACTGAAAGCAGTGAAGAGTTTTTTTTAACGGGATAGTGAGGCTACAGTAAGAGTATGTATGGAAAAGAGGGAAATTTTTTTTTTTCCATAAAAGTAGGCCCTTAGACAAGGAAGTGTTGATGTCACCGTGGTTGTTTAAATATATTATAGATGGGTTGTAAGATAAGAAATCAGGGTCTTGGCAAGAGGCGTGGAGTTAAAAGAATAAAGAATCACACACAAAGTGGGAGTTGTCACAAGCTGCTCTTTGCTGAATGACACTGATGCTCTTGGGAATTCTGAAGAGAAGTTGCAGAGATTGGTGGATGAATTTTGGTAGGGTTGCAGAAAAAGAAGAAAATTAAAGGATGAATACAGGAAAGAGTAAAGGTTATGAGGTTAAACAAAAAAAGATTAGGATGATGAAAGATGTGAAATATCAGATTGGAGGGAAGAGTATGGAGAGGTGAACGAATTCAGAAATTTGGGAGTGAACGTGTCAGCGATTGTCTTGAAAGAATGAGGTGAATCATAAATTGATGAGGGATAAAAGAGTGGAGTGGTGCACTTAGGAGTCTGTGGAGACAAAGAACTTTGGTCCTTGGAGGCAAGAGGGAATGTTATGAGAGTATAGTTTTAACCAACGGCACTTATTGGTGTGAAGCGTGGTGATGAAATGTTCAGCGAGGAGAAGCTGGAGGCAGTGGAGATGTCATGTCTGGGGCAGGTGTGGTGTGAATATAATTGCAGAGAATTCGAAGTTGGAAGTTAGGAAGAGTCGGGATTACCAAAACTGTTGTCCGAGAAGGCGAAGAAGGGTTTTGGAGGTGGTTTCGGACATGTAGAGAGAATGGGAGCGAAACAGAATGACTTCAAGAGGTGTATCATCTGTAGTGGAAGTGAAGTGCGGGGTAGGGGTCGGCTAGGAAGGTTGAGGGAGGGGTAAAGGAGGTTTTGGTGTGCAGGGGGCTTGGACTTCCAGCAGGCATGCGTGAGCGTGTTTTATAGGAAGTGAATGAGACAAATTGGTTTTATACTTGACGTCGCTGTTGGGTGTGGAGCAAAAGTAACATTTATGAAGGGTTTTAGGGAAACACGGCAGGCCGGACTGGAGTCCTGGAGAAGGGAAGTACAGTGCCTGCACTCTGAAGAGGGGTGTTAATGTTGCAGTTTAAAAACTGTAGTGTAAAGCACCCTTCTGGCAAGACAGCTGATGGAGTGAATGATGGGTGAAGTTTTTCTTTTTCGGGCCACACTGCCTATGGTGGGAATCGCCGGTGTGATAATAAAAAAATAAAAAAATATATATATATAATATATTTATAAATATTTTATTACATAATATGGTACAGAAGATTTCAAGAGTTACATTGTTAATATAAAGGTGGCATATACGCTAAGATAACAGGGATATATTGCTACTCCACTTACACTTGGTCCACACTTCACAGACCACGCCACATGCCATAATATATATTACATACATCTAGGTTTTTCTCCATTTTCTAAATAGCTCTTTGTTCTTTTTTATTTTTCATCTATTGATCCCTGGGAAGTGGAAAAGAATCTTTCCTCCGTAAGCCATGCGTGTCGTATGAGCGACAAAATGCCGGGAGCAATGGGCTATAACCCCTTCTCCTGTATACAATTACTAAAAAAGAGAAGAAAGAAAAACTTTATAAAACTGGGTTGCTTAATGTGCGTGGAAGTAGTGCGGATGTGACAAGAAACCAGATGGATGCGATGTTATAATGAAAAGAAGTTGGAATGTCCTGGCCCTTAAGCGAAACAAGCTGGAAGGGGGTAGAGAGTTTTCAGTGG
Source organism: Cherax quadricarinatus (assembly GCF_026875155.1). Lineage (NCBI taxonomy): Eukaryota > Metazoa > Arthropoda > Malacostraca > Decapoda > Parastacidae > Cherax > Cherax quadricarinatus. Next base: position 14,557 of record NW_026506771.1, read on the forward strand.
GGGGAAATAAATGGGATCAATCTGGAGTAAAACTGAGAGAGTTAGAGCAAAATGAAGGTAGCAGTAATGTTAAATGAATCAGTTATGGAAGTAGAAAAAGTAATATGAAAGTGGGTAAATTCCAAGAATTATGTGGATTAAAGTAACAGGATTGGATGCGAGAAGTGGGGTCATAATAAGCGAGCATGCACCTGGAGAAGAGAGGAATGCAGAGGAGAGAGAGAGATTTTGGAGATGTTAAGTGAATGTATAGAGCCTTTGAACCAGTGAGAGAGTAATTGTGTAGGGGACTTGAATGCTAAAGTAGGATAAACTTTTAGAGAGGGTGTGGTAGTGTAAGTTGGGGGGTGGCCAGGTGTAAATGAAATGGGGCCCTTTGATTGAACTTTGTATAGAAAAGGGGTTTAGTTATAGTAAAACATATTTTAGAAAAAGATGATAAATAATATACACGATCTGATGTAAGGGAATGACAGTAGTTTGTTGGATATGTATTGGTAGGATAAAAGACTGTTGTGTAGACTTCAGGATGTACATGTTTATAAGGGGGCCACAGATTATATCAGATCACTTTCTAGTTGTAGCTACACTGAGAGTTAAAAGGTAGATGGGATTACAAGGAGAAAAGAAGCATCAGGGAAAAGAAGAGGTGAAGGTTTATAAACTACAAGAGGAGCATTAGGGTAAAGTATAAACAGCTATTGGAGTATAGATGGGCTAATGAGAGCAATGGCAATGGGGTCCGAAGAGGTATGGGGTAGGTTTAAAAATGTAGTGTTTAAGTGTTTCAGCAAAGTTTTGTTGGTTGCAGGAAAGTGAGTGCATGAGGGAAGAGGAGCGATTGGTGGAATGATGATAAAAAGAAGTATTAGGGAGAAAAAGTTAGCATATGAGAAGTATTTTACAAAGTAGAAGTGATGCAAGGAGGAAGAGTATATGGATGAAAAGAGAGATGGTTTTAAGAGAGTGGTGAAGCAATGTAAAAAGAGAGCAAAAGAGGAGGAGTGGGTGAGATGTTATCAACAAATTTTGTTGAAAATAAGAAAAAGTTTTGTATTGAATTAACAAAGTAAGAAAGCTAGAGAACAAATTGATTTATGTCAGTTTAAAAATAGGAGAGGAGAGTTATTTAAATGGAGAGTTAGTAGTGTATTGGGGGAAGATGGAAGGAATATTTTGGAGGAATTGTTAAATGTTTGATGAAGATTAGGGAAGCTGTGATTTCGTGGTATAGGGCAAGGAGGAAGATACATCTTGTAGGAGTGAGGAAGAGCCATTGATGAAGTGTGGGGGGAAGTTCGAATGAGGCAAGTAGGAAAATGAAGGTGGTAAGCAGCCGGATTGAAGGGATAAAATAGAAATGTTAAAAGCAGTGGGGATATAGTTTGGAGTGGTTGGTGCAATTATTTAAAAGGTATGGAAGAGGTAAGGTAACTAGGGATTGCATAGAGCATGCATAGTTCCTTGTATAAAGGCATATGGGATAAAAGAGAGTGCAAAAATTATAGGGGATAAGGGGTTCCCCTGTTGAGTTTACCTGGTAAAGTGTATGGTAGAGTTATAATTGAAAGAATTAAGAGTAAGACGGAGAATATGATAGCAGATGAACAAGGAGGTTTTAGGAAAGGTAGGGGTGTGTGGGACCCAAGGTGTTTACAGTGAAACATATAAGTGAACAGTATTTAGATAAGGCTAAAGAGGTCTTTGTGGCATTTATGGATTTGGAAAAGGCGTATGACAAGGTGGGAAGGGGGGCAATGTGGCAGATGTTTTGCAGAGTGTATGGTGTAGGAGTAGGTTACTGAAACAGTGAAAGAGTTTTACGAGGATAGGAGGCTCACGTTAGAGTAATGTAGGAAAAGGGAAATTTTTTCCCAGTACAAGTAGGCCTTAGACAAGGATGTGTGGATGTCACCGTGTTGTTTATAAAATATATTTATAATGGGGTTGTAAGAGAAGTAAATGCAGGGTCTTGCAAGAGGCGTGGAGTTAAAAGATCAAGAATCACACACAAAGTGGGAAGTTGGATACACAGCTGCTCTTTTGCTGATGACACGTGCTCTTGGGAGATTCAGAATAGGAATTGCAGAATTGGTGTAATGAATTTGGTAGGTGTGCAAAGAAGAAAATTAAAGGTGAATACAGGAAGAGTAAGGTTATGAGGAAAACAAAAAGAGTTAGTGATGAAAGAATGAAATACAGATTGGAGGGAGAGAGGTATGGAGGAGGTGAACGTATACAGATATTTGGGAGTGGACGTGGTCAGCGATGGGTCCTAGAAAGATGAGTTGAATCATAGAATTGATGATGGAAAAAGAGTGAGTGGTGCACTTAGGAGTCTGTGAGACAAAGAACTTTGTCCTAGGAGGCAAAGAGGGAATGTATGAGAGTATAGTTTTAACCAACGTGCCACCCCCCCTCTTATATGGTGTGGAAGCGTGGGTGATGAATGTTTGCAGCGAAAGAGAAATGCTGAGGCAGTGGGATGTCATGTCTGAGGGCAATGTGATCGTGTTAATATAATGCAGAGAATTCGTAGTTTGGAAGTTAGGAGGAGTGCGGGATTACCAAAACTGTTTGTCCCAGAAGGCTGACAGAAGGTTTTGTTGAGGTGGTTCGGACATGTAGAGAGAATGGAGCGAAACAGAATTACTTCAATGTAGTGTATCAGTTCTGTAGTGGAAGGAAGGTCGGGTAAGGGGTTCGGCCTAGAAGGGTTGGAGGGAGGGGGTAAAGGAGGTTTTGGTGTGCGAGGGCTTGGCTATCCACAGGCATGCGTGAGCGTGTTAGATAGAGATGAAATGGAGACAAATGGTTTTAAATACTTGACGTGCTGTTGGAGTGTGAGCAAAGTAACATTTATGAAGGGATTCAGGGAAACCGCAGGGGCCGGACTTGAAGTCCTGGAGATGGGAAGTACATGCCTGCACTCTGCAGGAGGGGTGTTAATGTCAGTTTTTTAAAACAGTAGAGTAAAGCACCCTTCTGGTCAAGACAGTGAGGAGTGAATGTTGGTGAAAGTTTTTTCTTTTTCGAGCCCACCCTGCCCTTGGTGAGGAATCGCCGGTTGATAATAAAAAAAAAAAAATACGGTACATGTCGTTACGGTGTGTACCGGTTATAAGGCGAAAATCACATCCAGCTCCTCAGAGCTGGGGCGATGCCCAAAAGACAGCAGGCATATTACCCTTTGACCAGCCGCAACTGAGCCGCTGGAACAGAAAACTACTGCCCTGGGATCCGCTAGTTACCCTGATGATCTTTTTTTCTTTTCCCCAGGTCCTTAAGGAAATTATATGCACTCTTTCCCCATGAGCCAAAGGATCTCTGAGCCTATATGAACAAACATCTAATGATGGGCAGGGGGGAGTTCTCATATTTTCTAGACTTTTGGAACTTCCCAGAAGCTGGCAGCTGCCCCTCCTTCCTCCCAGGTGTATATGGAGAATAGGTGTCAGCCTAGGTAATGCACCATGTATATCCACCACACCACCTGCTTCCATCTGACCAGCTTGAAGGGTGATACCCATCTGGACAGCTTCTGGCTTCCCATCCAGATCTCATAGTTGGAGTGGCTCCCATACTGCTGGGCAACCAGCTGTTGTGGGGTCTTCCCTCATTGATAATGTTATAAACCTCCTCATGTCTTGGCAATCTTTCCCTCGGATTTACGGCACTCAAGGACCATGTACCCGAATCGGTCTGCTGCTTCACTGCCACAAATACACCTGTGTTCGGCGAGAATAGGGGCGGCAAGTCGAAGGGCAACACCAATGCGGATGGTCTGTGGGTCGAGGCGTGTGCCAAGGCTGGATTTGGGAGCAGCCAACAGAAAGTCCCCAGCATGAGGGGCTCTCACTGCCAGGAGGCGGGCCCTATCCTTCCCTGACACACTCTGAAGCATTGTTGAGGCAATATTTTCCACTATTGGACCATCCCAGTGCGATTGTTTGTAGTTGTTGGGGGGAGCAGGTCTGGTTTCAGAGCCCGTTAGATTATCCCAGATCATTGCTCCGTCAATGAATTTTTGGTCCTGGACTCCAGTCTTGTCCCTAAGATGTTCAGGGAGAATCGCTGTTACAAGCTCTCTGGATGCAATACACGAGGACAGAAAAGCAGGTAACGCAATCTGTGATGACTTGCGGACACCAATGCCTCCTAGTCTGACTGGAAGTGTAGCTTGGTTCCACTGCCCGTCTTCTAGAGTAAGGTTAAGTACTTTCGTAAAAATCTGCCTCAGAATACTGTCATATTCGTGCAGTATAGGGTTATCATATGAAGGTGCACATCTTAGGAAATATGTCAACCTGGGCAGACTCAAGCACTTTGTGAGAAGGTACAAGGCATCGTGGGTGTCCAGATTGCCTATTCGTTGTTCCATTCTCCTTAACTCTTCCAATTTCTTCCTGAGAATTGTGTCAATGGCATTGCTTCCCAGAGGTGCTCCTAGCAAGACACTATTTGTGGGGGCAATGACTGCTGCTCCTGGTAGTTTTGATCTCACTGCATTTATCACTTGTTGACTGACTGAGATGATTTCACATTTGGATGGATTCAGGATGAGATCCATTTCCTATCCTCGTGTCATTACCTGTGTAAGGTCATGTAGGAGGGACTCCTTTGTACCTGCTAGTGTGCCATCATCTAGGAACCAGATGTTTAGCTCGCTGGTCAGTCTGACTGTGATTTCCCTAACTGCTATACAGAAGAGAAATGGTGCAAGAGGATCTCCTTGTTGGACACCCTCCGATGATGTGATTTCATGCTCTCCAAAGAGAAGCATTGATTCCTTGCTATACCCAGCGGAAACAAAAGGGAAGAGACCAGGGAAATGTTCTTGTACTGCTGCTAATACCACGTCTCTTTTCAGGAGATTGAACGCATTCTTGAAATCTAATTTTACCACTGCATTGTCCTCAGGCAGGTTGTTGATATACGCCCTTGTTGCATGAACCGCTGCTTCACTTCCTTGAGAGACCCCATATATATATATATATATATATATATATATATTATATATATATAATATATATATATATATATATATATATATATAATATATATATATATATATATATATATATAAATATATATATATATATGAAAGAGTAAAGTACTAGGGATTAGCAGAGAGCATGCATAGTTCCTGTGTATAAAGGAAAAGGGGACAAAAGAGAGTGCAAAAAATACAGGGGGATAAGTCTGTTGAGTATAACTGGTAAAGTGTATGGTAGAGTTATTATTGTAAGAATTAAAAGTAAGACAGAGAATAGGATAGCAGATGAACAAGGAGGCTTTAGGAAAGGTAGGGGGTGTGTGGACCAGGTGTTTACAGTGAAATATATGGGTGAACAGTATTTAGATAAGGCTAAATTGGTTTTTGTGGCATTTATGGATTTTGAAAAGGTGTATGACAGGGTGGATAGGGGGCAATGTGACAGATGTTGCAGGTGTAAGGTATGGGAGGTAGGTTACTGAAAGCAGTGAAGAGTTTTTACGAGGATAGTGAAGCTCAGGTTAGAGTATGTAGGAAAGAGGGGATTATTTCCTAGAAAGTAGCTTGACAAGAATGTGTATGCACG
>NW_026506772.1:0-43860 GCF_026875155.1 Cherax quadricarinatus
TTTCAGGGAATTTTTCATGGGCTTTTTAAAAAATTGAATTACAGAAAATTTTTGAAAAGCCTCAAAAATTTCAATTCATCAGAAATTTTCTGATAAAAAATTTGAAAATCCATGTTTTTTTAGCTAAAAAACGGGTTTGTCTGAGAAGTGTTCAAAAAGCTCTAATAACGAAAATGAGTAAAAACATTTTGAAATATTTTTTCAACTTTTTCAATGCTTTTGGTATTTTTAAAAAAATATATGAAAAATATGAAATACCTGAAATATGGAAAACCTGAAGCTTTAAAAAAAATAAAAAAATTTTTGAACTGATTTTTTTACTGCATATTTTCGATGATTTGGGATTTAGAAAACTTTTCAACAAACCTGATTTTTTTTTTGCAAAAATTCTGTTTTTTCAACTTTTTTATCAAATTACAGGGAATTTGAAATTTATGCTAAAGGTAACAAAATAGACTTTTTAATTTAGAAATTTTGTTTAAAAATATTTCAGGTGAAAATCCATGTATTAAGCTAAAAGTATTTTGTTTGAAAAGGCTATAAATGCCCCAAAAACGCAAAATTAAAAGAAAACAACTTTTTACCAAAATTTTTCGATATTTTCAATGCTTTTGCTATTTTAAAAACACCAAAAGCTTGAAAAAATTGAAAAAATTTTGGTATAATGAGTTTTATGCAAATTTCGAAAATTTTCTGTTTTAGAGCACTTTTAAAATTAACCCTTCTTTTTAACAAAAGACATGGTTTTTCAACGAAAATTTTTGAAAAATACTACACAAAATTCTGTTTAAGTTACTTACAGCATAAAATTGAATTCCATCATTAATTCGGGTAAAAAAAGTTTGAAATTCCATAAATTTTAGCTAAAAAATGGTTTGTCTGAAAAGTGATCTAAAGTTCTAAACATTGAAATTTGCAGTAAACTCATTTTGCCAATTTTTTTTCGATTTTTCAATTTTTTTGGTTTTTTTAAAATTTTAAAATTTTTCAAATTATTTTGAATTTAAACAAATTTTCATGGGCTTTTAAAAAATATGTAATTACTTGAAAAGTTAAAAAAGGCTCGAAAATTTTAATTTCCCTCAGTAATTTGATAGAAAATTTTTAAAAAGAGAATTTTTGCTAAAAAATTAGGTTTGTCTGAAAAGGTTTTTAAATGCTCTAAAACGCGAAATATGCCCGAAAACATCATTTTGAAATATTTTTCGACTTTTTTCAAGCTTTTTTGGGATTTTTAAAAAAATATGATAATAAAGAAAAACCTGAAATATGGAAATACCCCGAAGCTGAAAAAATCGAAAAAAAATTTAAAAGAGTTTTTTCGCATATTTCGACGATTTTTGGGGCATTTTGAAAACATTTTAACAAAACCCCATATTTTTTGCTAAAATTTAGGATTTTCAAACTTTTTTATAGAAATTTTATGGAAATTTAAATTTATCTGAAGGGAAAATTAAAAAACATTTTAATTTAGTATTTTTTTTTTTAAACAATTTTTTATTGTGAAAATCCATGTATTTAAACTAAAAAGTAAGGTTTTTTTGAAAAATGCTAAAATGCCCCAAAAACGCAAATATAAATTTAAAAAACATTTTACCATTTTTTTCGAATTTTCAAGCTTTTGCTTTTTTTAAAAACCGAAGCATTAAAAATCGAAAAATTTGGAAAATGAGTTTTAAACCCGCAAAATTTTGACAAATTTTTTAGCATTTAGAGCACTTTTTCAATTAAACCTTTCTTTTTTGCTAAAATCTGGGTTTTTACACGAAAAATTTATTGACACAAAACTACCCCAAAATTTCACTTTTAAAATTCTTCGCTAAAATTTAATTCAATCAGTAATTCTGAAAAAAAAATTTGAAAAAATATGTATTTTAGCTAAAAAATCAGGTTGTCTGAAAAGTGTATAAAGGTCTAAATCGCAAAATTCAGTAAAAATCTTTTTTCCATTTTTTTCGATTTTTTCCAAGCTTTTGGGTATTTTTTTAAAAATTTACGAAATACTCAAAATTTTTTTCTGAATTTTTTAGATTTTCATGGGGTTTTTTTAAAAATATAAAAAATTTAAAATTTTGAAAAGTCTCGAAAAATTTTAAAATTCCCTTTTAATTTGATAAAAAAAAAATTTTAAAATCCTGATTTTTTTTCAAAAAATGAAGTTTGTCTGAAAGTGTTCTAAAGCCCAAATCGTCGAAATTGCATAAAATATCATTTTAAAACCCTATTTTTTTTTTTTATCAATGCTTCAGGATTTCAATATTTTGGTATTTCATACATTTCATATTTTTTTAAAAATACCAAAAGCATTTAAAAAATCGGAAAAAAGGAAAAAAAAGATGTTTTTTCTCAATTTCGACGATTTGGGAAAACCCCAGAACATTTTCAGAAAAACCGATTTTTTTGCTAAAAAACTTTATTTTCAAAGGGTTTTTTCGAATTTTCTAAAGGTTGAAAATTTTTGAGGTTTTTAACATTTTTAAAATAAAATTTCATACTTTCCAAAAAGCCTATAAAATTTCGTGAAATTTAGAAAAAAATTTTGAATATTTCTATATTTTTTGAAAGACCAAAAGCATTGAAAATGTCGAAAAAATGTGGCAAAATGATGTTTTAGTGCATATTTCAACATTAAGAGATTTTGAAAACTTCTGAAATTTGATTTTTTTGCTGAAATTTATGGATTTTCAAATTTTCTCAGAATTACTGAGGAAAAGAATTTTATGCTGAAAGTAACTTAAATATGACTTTAAGTGTAAATATTGTGTCAATATATATTTCAAGTGTGAAAATCCTGAAATTTTTGCAAAAAAATAAGGTTTAATTGAAAAGTGCTCTAAATGCTGAAAAACACGAAAAATGCAGTAAAAAACTTTTCCATATTTTTCAATTTTTTTTAAAGCTTTTGTTATTTTTAAAAAAAACCGGAACCAATAAAAAAATCGAAAAATAGGTAAAATGATGTTTACGGGGGGGGGGGGGGGGATTTTCGTGATTTTCACATTTTGAGCACTTTTTTAATTAAAAATTTTTTAGCTAAAATAAATGGTTTTTTCCCCTTGAATATATATTGAACAATACTACACTAAAATGTCATATTTAGGTACTTTAAACTAAAATTTTAAATTCCTTTGTAATTCCCGATAAAAAAGGGGGAAAAATCCTTTAAATTTTAAACTAAAAAAAAAAGATTGTCCCAAAAGTGTTCTAAATGCTCTAAATCTTGAAAAGGGGAGTAAAACATCTTTTTATATTTTTTTTTTATTTTTTTTAATGCTTTTGGTATTTTTAAAAAAAATATGAAATACCAAATATTTTAAATACCCCAAGCATTAAAAAATCGAAAAATTCGCAAAAATGTGTTTACTGCATATTTCGTCGATTTGGAGCATTTCAAACACTTTTCACACAAACCCGATTTTTTAGCTAAAAAATTCTTGAATTTTCCAAAATTTTTTTTCAAATTACGATGGAAATGAATTTCATTCGAAAGTAAGTTAAAAAAGAATTTTAGTGTAGGTTGTTCAAAAAATTTTCAAGTGTGAAAATCCGTATTTAGCTAAAAAGTTAAAATTTAAATTTAATGTGCTCGAAATGCTGAAAAACGCGAAAATCAGGAAGCATCATTTTCCCCTATTTTTCGATTTTTTCAAAGTTTTGTTTTTTTTAAAAAACCCGAAGCATTGAAAAAATCGAAGAATATGGTAAAATGATGTTTTACTGCATATTTCGAGATTTTTTAGCATTTAGAGAATTTTTTAATTAAACATTTTTTTACCTAAAATACAGTTTTTCACACTTTAAATATATATTTACACAAAACTATACTAAAAAGTCAATTTTTGGTTTCTTTTTGCAAAAACAATTCTACAATAAATTTTGATAAAAAAGTGTGAAAATCCCTTTAAATTTTTGCTAAAAAAAAAGGTTTGCCTGAAAAAAATGTTCTAAATGCCCAAAAGTCGAAAAGCGAAAAATCTTTTTATATATTTTTGATTTTTTTCAATGCTTTTTGGGATTTTTAAAAAAAAAAAAAAAAAGGAAATAAAGAAATACCGAAATATATAAATACCTGAAGCATTAAAAAAATGAAAATATTTCAAAAATGATGTTTTTTTCGATATTTCGTCGATTTGGAGCATTTTTTGAACCTTTTTAGCAAACCTATTTTTAGCTAAAAATTATGGGTTTTCCCAATTTTTTAAACAAATTACTGTGGAAATGAAATTTTATTCAGAAAGTAAATTAAAAATACATTTTTTTTTTATTTTTGTCAAAATTATTTCAAGTTGAAAATCCATTATTTTTTGCTAAAAAGTAAGGGTTTTAAGAAAAGTGCCGAAATGCTGAAAATCGCGAAATTGCGTGAAGCCCTTTTAAAACCCAATTTTCGATTTTTTAAAGCTTTGTTTTTTTAAAAAAAACCTGAACATTGAAAACTTCGAAAAATTTTTAAAATTATGTTTTACTGCATATTTCGGGGATTTTTAGTTTAGGCACTTTTCAATTAAAATTACTTTTTAGCTAAAATATATGGATTTTCGCACTTGAATATTTTTTTACACAATACACATAAAAAGTCATATTTAATTACTTTCAGCATAAAATTGAATTCTATCAGTAATTTTATAAAAAAGTTTGAAAATCCATGAATTTTTGCTAAAAAAAAAGGTTTGTCTGAAAATGATCTAAAAGCCTAAATCGTGAAATTTGCAGTGAAACAATTTTGAATATTTTTCATTTTTTCAATGCTTTGGTATTTTTAAAAAATAGTGAAATATCAAAATTATTACGAATTTCTCGAATTTTTTAGGTAATTTTGAAAAATTTGTAAATACTTTAAAATGTTTTAAAGGCCGAAAATTTAATTCGACAGATTTATAAGAAAAAATGAAAATCCCTGAATTTTTGCTAAAAAAAAACAGGTTTTTCTGAAATGTGTTCTAAAAGCTGTAAATCCTCGAAAATGCAGTAAAACATCATTTTGCATATTTTTTTATTTTCTAAATGCTTTTGTGTTTTTAAAAAAAATTGAATTAAGAAAACTTTTAAAATTGAAATACCCGAAGCATTGAAAAAATCAAAAAAATGGGTAAAAAATTTTTTTACTGCATTTATCGAAGATTTGGAGCATTCAGAACACTTTTCACACAAACCTGATTTTTTTAGCTAAAATTCATGGATTTTCAAACTTTTTTATCAGAATTACTGATGCAATTGAAATTTTCGAGCCTTTTCAACATTTTAAAATATATTACATATTTTTCTTAAAGCCCATGAAAATTTGATGAAATTCAGAAATGATTTTGAATATTTCTCATATTTTTTTAAAAATACCAAAATCATTGAAAAAAATCGAAAAATATGGCAAAAATGATGTTTTACTGCAAATTTCAACGATTTTGAGCATTTAGATCACTTTTCAGAGAAACAGATTTTTTAGCTAAAATTCATGGATTTTAAACTTTTTATCAAAAACTGGTGCAAATTTAATTTTAGCTGAAAGTAACTTTTTTATGCATTTTATGTAGCATTGTGTCAATAAATATTTTAAGTGTGAAAAACTACGTTTTTTTGCTAAAAAATAAGGTTTGTTTGAAAAAGGGCCCAAAAGCTGAAAAACGTCAAATTATCAAAATTATTTTTTGAATTTTACGAATTTTTATGGGCTTTTTTAAAAATATGTAATATACTTGAAAAAATTGAAAGGGTTTTAAAAATTTTTAAATTTTATCAGTAATTCGATAAAAAAGTTTTTAAAATCCCTGAAAAACCATGTATTTTGCTAAAAAACTGGATTTTCCACGAAATTTTATTGAACAATATACCAAAAAAGTCCATTTAATTACTTTCAGCAAAAAACCAAATTTTATCAGAAATTCTGATAAAAAAAGTTTGAAAAAAATATGTATTTTATAAAAATCAGTTTGTCTGAAAAATGATATAAATGGTCAAATCGTCGAAATGTGCAGAAAAAAATCTTTTTTGCCATATTTTCGTTTTTTTTAAATGCTTTGGGTTTTTAAAAAAAACTATATGAAATCTAAAAAATTATTTTCTAAATTTCATAAAATTTCGGGGTTTTTTTGAAAAATATGAAAAAATTTAAAAAATTTTTAAAAAAGCCTCAAAATTTTAAAATTCCCATTAGTAATTCTGATAAAAAATTTGAAAATCCATGTTTTTTATCAAAAAAATCGGGTTTTGTGTGAAAAGTTTTTCAAAATGCTCCAAATCTCGAAATATGCAGTAAACTTCTTTTTTACCATTTTTTTTTGTTTTTACAATGCTTCAGGTATTTCATTTTTGGTATTTCATTTCATTTCATATTTTTTTTTAAAAATCCAAAAGCATGAAAAAAAGGGAAAATATGGCAAAATGATTTTTTTACTGAAATTTTTCACATTTGAGAATAAAAAACACTTTTCAACAAAACCTGATTTTTTCCAAAAATCATGGATTTTTCAAATTTTTTATCAAAATTTTAAAAAATGGAATTGAAATTTTCGAGGCTTTCAAAATTTTAAAGATATTTCATACTTTCCAAAAAACCCCTAAAATTTTATAAAAACAGAATAAATTTTTTATATTTAATTTTTTTAGGGGAAATACCAAAAGCATTTAAAAAGTCGAAAATGTGGCAAAAAAGATGTTTTACTGCATATTTAACGATTAAAAAGGGATTTAGAAAAACTTCCAGACAAATCTGATTTTTTTTCTGAAATTCATGGGTTTTCAAAATTTTTTATCAAAATTTCTGATGGAATGAATTTTATGTGAAGTAACTTAAATATATATTTATAGTGTATATTGTGTCAATATATATTTCAAGTGTGAAATCCATGAAATTTTTGCAAAAAAATAAGGGTTTAATTTGAAAATTTCCTAAATGCGAAAAACGAAAATGCAGTAAAAAAAATCATTTTCCCCCTATTTTTCGATTTTTTCAATGCTTTTTTATTTTTAAAAATACCCGGGAAACCCTGAAAAAATCGAAAAATATGGTAAAATATTTTCTGCATATTTTGAAGATTTTCACATTTGAGCATTTTTAATTAAACTTTTTTTTTTACTAAAAAAACATGGATTTTTTACACTTTAAAAAATATTTTTGACACAATACTACACTAAAAATGTCATATTTGGTTACTTTCAGCATAAAAAACAATTTATCAGAAACTGATAAAAAAATTTGAAAATCCCTTTAATTTTAAACTAAAAAAAAAGGTTTTTCTGAAAAGTGTTATAAGGCCTAATCGTCGAAATATGCAGTAAAAACATTTGGATATTTTTCGATTTTTTTAATGTTTTGGTATTTTTAAAAAAATTTTGGAAAAATATGAAATACCGAAATATGTGTATACCTGAAGCATTTAAAAAAAACGAAAAAAAATTGGGGAAAAATGAGTTTTTTTGATATTTTGTCTATTTTGGGCATTGAAACACTTTTCACACAAAACCGATTTTTTTACTAAAATTCTTGGATTTCCAAATTTTTTTTATCAAATTACTGAGGAAATGAATTTTCATTCGAAAGTAAGTTAAATTTGACTTTTTTGTGAGTATGTGTAAATAAATTTTATGTGAAAATCCATGTTTTTTACTAAAAAAAAGGGTTTTAATTGAAATGTGCTCGAAATGTGAAAATCGTCAAAATATGCAGTGAAGCATCATTTTCCCATATTTTCGACTTTTCAATGCTTTATTTTTAAAATACCAAAGCTTGACAAAATCAAAAAAAATTTGGTAAAATATGTTTTAACTGCATATTTCGAGATTTTCAGCATTTAGAGCACTTTAAATTAAAAACTTTACATTTTAGCTAAATACTGGATTTTTCACACTTGAAATATATATTGACACAATACTAAAACTAAAATTTCCCAAATTAGGTTACTTTCAGCATAAAAATTCAATTCCATCAGTAATTCTGATAAAAAGTTTGAAAAACCATTATTTTAGCTAAAAAATAAGGTTTCCATTTGAAAAGTTTTCTAAATGCTAATCGTCGAAATATGCAGTAAAACACTTTTTGATATATTTTCGATTTTTTCAATGCTTTTGGTATTTTTAAAAAAAAAATTTGAAATATATGAAATACCAAAATATAAGAAATCCTGATGCATTAAAAAAATCGAAAAATAAATTGCAAATGATGTTTTACTGATATTTCCGATTTTGGAGTATTTCGAACACTTTTCAGACAAAAGATTTTTTAGCTAAAATTCTGGATTTCCAAACTTTTTTATCGGAAATTACTGATTGAAATGAATTTATTAGAAAGTAAGTTAAATATGACATTTTAGTGTAGTATTGTTCAATTGATGTATTTCAATTTGTGAAAATCCATGTATTTTAGCTAAAAAGTAAGGTTTAATTGAAAGTGCTCGAAATGCGAAAAATCGTCGAAATATGCAGTGAAGCACAATTTTCCCATATTTTTCGATTTTTTCAATGCTTTTGTTATTTTTAAAATACCCAAAGCATTGACCAAAATCGAAAAATATGTTTTTAAAATAAATGTTTTACTGCATTTTTCGACGATTTTCAGCATTTAGAGCACTTTTCAATTAAACCTTACTTTTTAGCTAAAATGCATGGTTTTCACACACTTGAAATAAATATTAAACACAATACTACACTAAAATGTCATATTAAGTTACTTTCAGATAAAATTCAATTCCACCAAAATTTTGATAAAAAAATTTTGAAAATTCCATGAATTTTAGCTAAAAATCAGGTTTGTCTGAAAAGTGTTCTAAATCTTAAAATCTTTGAAATTGCAGTAAAACATCTTTTTGAATTTTTTTTCGATTTTTTCAATGCTTTTGGTATTTTTTAAAAATAGTGAAATATTCAAATTATTCTGATTTCACACCGAATTTTCATGGCTTTTTTAAAATATGTTAATATACTTTAAAAATGTTGATAAGGCTCGAAAATTTCAATTCCATCAGTAATTCTGAAAAAAAAGTTAAAAATTATGAATTTTTGCTAAAAAATATGTTTGTCCGAAAAGTGTTCTAAATGCTCTAAATCGTCGAAATATGCAGTAAAACATCATTTTGCCATATTTTTCGACTTTTCTCAATTCTTTTGGGATTTATAAAAAATATATGATATATATGAAACACCTGAAATATGCGAAATACCTGAAGCATTGAAAAAATCGAAAAATATTGTAATATGTTGTTTTACTGCATATTTCGACGATTTGGAGCATTTAGAACACTTTTCAGACAAATCTGATTTTTTAGCTAAAATTCATGGATTTTCAAACTTTTTTATCAGAATTACTGATAGAAATGAATTTTATGCTGAAAGTAACTTAAATATGACATTTTAGTGTCGTATTGTGTCAATATATATTTCAAGTGTGAAAATCCTTTAATTTTGATAAAAAGTAAGGTTTAATTGAAAAGTGCTCTAAATGCCAAAAAACGTTGAAAATGCAATAAAACATCTTTTACCATATTTTTTCGATTTTTTCAATGCGTTTGGTATTTTAAAAAAAAAATGAAATATATAAAAATACCAAAATATATGAAATACCTAAAGCTTTAAAAAAAATCGAAAAATTTGAAAAAATTATTTTTAACTGCATTTTTCGTTGTTTTTGGAGCATTTCGAACACTTTTCAGACAACCTGTTTTTTTTAGCTAAAATTCAGGTTTTCCAAAACTTTTTATCAAATTATGAGGAAATAAATTTTATTCAAAAGTAATTTAAATATGACATTTTATTTGTATTTTGTGTAAATATGTATTTCAAGTGTGAAAATCCATGTATTTTAGAAAAAGTAAGGTTTAATTGAAATGTGCCGAAATGCTGAAAATCGTCAAAAAAATGCTTGAAGCATCTTTTTTCCATATTTTTCGTTTTTCAAAGCTTTTTTTTTTTTAAAAATCCCTGAAGCATTGAAAACTTCGAAAAAATAATGTAAAAATTATGTTTTTACTGCCATATTTAGGCGATTTCAGCGTTTAGAGCACTTTTCAATTAAACCTTACTTTTTAGCTAAAATATATGGATTTTCGCACTTGAAATATTTATTGACACAATAATACACTAAAATGTCATATTAAGTTACTTCTTCAGCATAAAATTGAATTCTATCGTAATTCTGATAAAAAAGTTTGAAATCCATGAATTTTTGCTAAAAAATCAGGTTTGTCTGAAAAGTGATCTAAATGCTCTAAATCGTCGAAATTTGCAGTGAAACATCATTTTGATATATTTTTCGATTTTTTTGATTTTTCAAACTTTTTTATCAGAATTACTGATGGAAAAAATTTATTGAAAGTAACTTAAATATGATATTTAAAGTGAGTATTGTGTCAATATTAAATTTCAAGTGTGAAAATCCTTGATTTTAGGCAAAAAGTAAGGTTTAATTGAAAAAGTGCTCTAAATCTGAAAATTCGACGAAATATGCAGTAAAACACATTTTTCCCCATATTTTTTCGATTTTTTCAATGCTTTTGTTATTTTTAAAAATACCGGAACCATTGAAAAAAATCGAAAAATATGGTAAAATGATGTTTTACTGCATATTTCGACGATTTTCAGCATTTAGAGCACTTTTCAATTAAACATTACTTTTTAGCTAGAAAATAATAGGATTTTTCACACTGAAATATTATACTTGACACAATACTACACTAAAAAATGTCATTTTTAGGTTACTTTCAGCATAAAATTCAATTCTATCAGTAATTCTGAAAAAAAAGTTTGAAAATCCATTAATTTAAGCTAAAAAATAAGGTTTGTCTGAAAAGTGTTATAAAGGCTCTAAATCGATCGAAATATGCAGTAAAACATCATTGAAATATTTTTCGACTTTTTTCAAAGATTGGTATTTTAAAAAATAATAGATATATATGAAATGACCTGAAATATGCGAAATAACCTGAAGCATTGAAAAAAAATCGAGAAATTATTGTAACATGATTGTTTTACTGCATATTCAAGATTTGGAGCATTTAGCACACATTTCAACAACTATTTTTTTGCTAAAATTCTGGATTTTCAAAAACTTTTTTATCAGAATAACTGTGGAATTGGAAATTTTACACTGAAGGTAACTTAAAATATGAACATTTTTAATTTAGTAATTGTGTCAATACATATTTTCATGTGTGTAAAATCCATGTATTATAGCTAAAAAGCAAGGTTTGTTTGAAAAGTGCTATAAATTCCTCCAAATCGTAAAATATTGGAAGTAAAACAACATTTACCATATATTTCGATTTATTTTATTCCAATGCTTTTGCTATTTAAAACACCTGAAGCATTGAAAAAAACGAAAAAATTGGTAAAATGATGTATTTCTGGCAAATTTCTGACAATTTTTCAGCATTTAGAGCACTTTTCAATTAAACTTACTTTTTAGCTAAAATACATGGATTTTCACATGAACCGAAATATTTATTGACACATTACTACAATAAAATGTCACATTTAATTTTACTTTCCAGCATAAACTTCAATTCCATCAGAAATTCTGATCAAATAGTTTGAAAATATATGTATTTTAGCTAAAAAATCAGGTTTGTCTGAAAAGTGATATAAATGGTCTAAATCGTCGAAATGTGCAGTAAAACATCATTTTGCCATATTTTTCGATTTTTTTCAATGCTTTGGAATTTTTAAAAAATATATGAAATACTCAAAATTATTTCTGAATTTCATAGAATTTTCATGGGCTTTTTGAAAAATATGAAATATAATTTAAAATTTTGAAAAGCCTCGAAAATTTAAATTCCATTAGTAATTCTGATAAAAAATTTGAAAATCCATGATTTTTATCTAAAAAATCAGGTTTGTCTGAAAAGTGTTCTAAATGATCCAAATCGTCGAAATATGCAGTACAACATCATTTAGACGCATAATGTTTAATTGAAAAGTGCTCTAATGCTGAAAATCGGTCGAAATATGCAGTGAAAAACATCACTAACCATATTTTTACGATTTGTCAACGCTTTTGGGTATTTTTAAAAATAAAAACATAAAGCATTTAAAAAAATCGAAAAAATATTGCAAAAATGATGTTTTTCTGCATATTTCGTCGATTTGGAGCATTTCAAACACTTTTCACACAAACCTGATTTTTTAGCTAAAATTCTTGGATTTCCAAATTTTTTTATCAGAATTACTAATGGAAATGAATTTCATTCAGAAAGTAAGTTAAATATGACATTTTAGTGTAGTATTGTGTCAATAAATATTTCAAGTGTGAAAATCCATGTATTTTAGCTAAAAAGTAAGGTTTAATTGAAATGTGCTCGAAATGCTGAAAATCGTCGAAATATGCAGTGAAGCATCATTTTCCCATATTTTTCGATTTTTTCAATGCTTTATTTTTAAAAATACCCAAAGCGTTGACAAAATCGAAAAATATGGTTAAATGATGTTTTACTGCATATTTCGACGATTTTCCCAGCATTTAGAGCACTTTTCAATTAAACATTTACTTTTTAGCTAAAATACATGGATTTTTCACACTTGAAAAAATATATTGACACAATACTAACTAAAATGCATAAAATTTAGGTACTTTTTAAAGCATAAAGTTCAATTCCATCGGTAATTCGGATAAAAAGTTTGAAAATCCATTAATTTTAAGAGCTAAAAAATTAAGTTGTCTGAAAGTGTTCAAAGCTCTAAATCTTCGAAATCTGGCAGTAAACATCATGTTGGATATAAATTTTTTCGATTGTTCAATGCTTTTGTATTTTTAAAAATAATGAAATACCTGAAACAGTTAAAATACCTGATGGCATTAAAAAAAATCGAAAAATATTCAAAAAGATGTTTTACTGCTATTTCTATTCGTCGATTGGAGCATTTAGAACACTTTTCAATCAATCTGAATTTTTTTGCTAAAATTTTTGAATTTCCCAAATTTTTTAATCAGAAATGTTACTGATAGAAATGATTAAGCTTGAAAGTAACTTAAATATGACATTTTAGTGTCGTATTGTGTCAATATATATTTCAATGTGAAAATCCTTTAAATTTTGATAAAAAGTTAGGATATTAATTGAAAGTGCTCTAAAGCCGAAATCGTCGAAATAAGCAATAAAACATCATTTTACCATAATTTTTTCGATTTTTTTCAATACTTTTTTTTTATTTTTAAAAATACCTAAGCATTGAAAAAATCGAAAGAAATGGTAAATGATGTTTTAACTGGCATATTTGGATGATTTCAATTCACATTTAGAGCACTTTTCAATTAACATTACTTTTTAGGTAAAATACATGGATTTTCACAACTTGAAATATAGTTTGACACAATACTACACTAAAAATGTCATATTTTAGGTTACTTTCAGTCATAAAATTCAATTCCATCCACTAATTCTGATAAAAAAGTTTTAAAATCCTTTATTAGCTAAAAAAATAAGGTTTGAACTGAAAAGTGTTCTAATGCTCTAATCGTTTGAAATATCAGTAAAACTCATTTGATATATTTTTCGATTTTTTCAATGCTTTCGTTATTTTTAAAAATACATGAAGCATTGAAAAAATCGAAAAATTGGTAAAATGATGTTTTACTGCATATTTCGATGATTTTCAGCATTTAGAGCACTTTTCAATTAAACCTTACTTTTTAGCTAAAATACATGGATTTTCACACTTGAAATATTTATTGACACAATACTACATTAAACTGTCATATTTAAGTTACTTTCTGCATAAAATTGAATTCCATCAGCAATTCTGATAAAAAAGTTTGAAAATCCATTAATTTTAGCTAAAAAATAAGGTTTGTCTGAAAAGTGTTCTAAATGCTCTAAATCGTCGAAATGTGCAGTAAAACATCATTTTGATATATTTTTCGATTTTTTCAATGCTTTTCATATTTTTAAAAAATATATGAAAAATATGAAATACCTGAAATATGTGAAATACCTGAAGCATTAAAAAAATCGAAAAATATTGTAAAATGATGTTTTACTGCATATTTCGACGATTTGGGGCATTTAGAACACTATTCAGACAAACCTGATTTTCTAGCTAAAATTTGTGGATTTTCAAACTTTTTTATCAGAATTAATGATAGAATTTAAATTTATGCTGAAGGTAACTTAAATATGACATTTTAATGTACTACTGTGTCAATACATATTTCAAGTGTGAAAATCCATGTATTTTAGCTAAAAAGAAAGGTTTCTTTGAGAAGTGCTATAAATGCTGAAAATCGTCGAAATATGCAGTAAAACATCATTTTACCATATTTTTCGATTTTTCCAATGCTTCTGCTATTTTTAAAAATGCCTGAAGCATTGAAAAAATCGAAAAATATAATAAAATTATGTTTTACTGCAAATTTCGACAATTTTCAGCATTTAGAGCACTTTTTAATAAACCTTTCTTTTTAGCTAAAATACATGCATTTTCACACTTGAAATGTTTATTGACACAATACTACACTAAACTGTCATATTTTAAGTTTACTTTCAAGCATAAAATTGAATCCATCAGAAATTCTGATAAAAAAGTTTGAAAATCCATGAATTTTAGCTGAAAAATCAGGTTTGTCTGAAAAGTGATCTAAATGCTCTCAATCGTAGGAATTTGCAGTAAAACATAATTTTGCCATATTTTTCGATTTTTTTAATGCTTTTCATAATTTTAAGATGTATGTGAAATATTCAAAATTATTTCTGAATTTCATCGAATTTTCATAAGCTTTTTGAAAAATATGTTAATATACTTTTAAAAATGTTGAAAAGGCTCTAAAATTTCAATTCATCAATGATTCTGATAAAAATGTTTGAAATCCATGAATTTTAATAAAAAAAAATCAGGTTTGTGTGAAAAATGTCTAAATGCTCTAAATTAGCCGTCGAAATAAGCAGTAAAACATCATTTTACCATATTTTTTGATTTTCTAAATGCTTTTTGTGTTTTTAAAAAATATATGAAATATATGAAATACTTGAAATGTGTGAAATACCTGAAGCATTGAAAAAATCGAAAAATATTGTAAAATGATGTTTTACTGCATATTTCGACGATTTTCAGCATTTAGAGCACTTTTCAATTAAACCTTACTTTTTAGCTAAAATGCATGGAGTTTCACACTTGAAATAAATATTGACACAATACTACACTAAAATGTCATATTTAAGTTACTTTCAGCATAAAATTCAATTCCATCAGAAATTTTGATAAAAAAGTTTGAAAATCCATGAATTTTAGCTAAAAAATCAGGTTTGTCTGAAAAGTGATCTAAATCATCTAAATCGTTGAAATTTGCAGTAAAACATCATTTTGATATATTTTTCGATTTTTTCAATGCATTTGGTATTTTTTAAAAATATGTGAAATATTCAAAATTATTTCTGAATTTCACCGAATTTTCATGGGCTTTTTTAAAAATATGTAATATACTTTAAAATGTTGATAAGGCTCGAAAATTTCAATTCCATCAGTAATTCTGATAAAAAAGTTTAAAAATCCATGAATTGTTGCCAGAAAATCAGGTTTGTCCGAAAAGTGTTCTAAATGCTCTAAATCGTCGAAATATGCAGTAAAACATCATTTTGCCATATTTTTCGACTTTTCTCAATTCTTTTGGGATTTATAAAAAATATATGATATATATGAAACACCTGAAATATGCGAAATACCTGAAGCATTGAAAAAATCGAAAAATATTGTAATATGTTGTTTTACTGCATATTTCGACGATTTGGAGCATTTAGAACACTTTTCAGACAAATCTGATTTTTTAGCTAAAATTCATGGATTTTCAAACTTTTTTATCAGAATTACTGATAGAAATGAATTTTATGCTGAAAGTAACTTAAATATGACATTTTAGTGTTGTATTGTGTCACTATTAATATTTCAAGTGTGAAAAACTCTTTAATTTTGATAAAAAGTAAGTTTAAATTAAAGAGTGCTCTAAATGCCGAAATCGTCGAAATATCCAATAAAACATCATTTTACCATATTTTTCGATTTTTTCAATACTTTTGTTATTTTTAAAAATACCTGAAGCATTGAAAAAATCGAAAAATATGGTTAAATGATGTTTTACTGCATATTTCGATGATTTTCAGCATTTAGAGCGCTTTTCAATTAAACATTACTTTTTAGGTAAAATACATGGATTTTCACACTTGAAATATATATTGACACAATACTACACTAAAATGTCATATTTAGGTTACTTTCAGCATAAAATTCAATTCCATCACTAATTCTGATAAAAAAGTTTGAAAATCCATTAATTTTAGCTAAAAAAATAAGGTTTGACTGAAAAGTGTTCTAAATGCTCTAAATCGTTGAAATATGCAGTAAAACATCATTTTGATATATTTTTCGATTTTTTCAATGCTTTCGTTATTTTTAAAAATACATGAAGCATTGAAAAAATCGAAAAATTGGTAAAATGATGTTTTACTGCATATTTCGATGATTTTCAGCATTTAGAGCACTTTTCAATTAAACCTTACTTTTTAGCTAAAATACATGGATTTTCACACTTGAAATATTTATTGACACAATACTACATTAAACTGTCATATTTAAGTTACTTTCTGCATAAAATTGAATTCCATCAGCAATTCTGATAAAAAATTTGAAAATATCCATTAATTTTAGCTAAAAAATAATTTGTCTGAAAAAGTGTTCTAAATGCTCTAAATCGTTCGAAATGTGCAGTAAAACATCATTTTGATATATTTTTCGATTTTTTCAATGCTTTTGGTATTTTTAAAAAATATATGAAAAATATGAAATACCTGAAATATGTGAAATACCTGAAGCATTAAAAAAATCGAAAAATATTGTAAAATGATGTTTTTACCTGCATATTTCGACGATTTGGGTCCTTTTAGAAACACTATTCAGACAACCCTGATTTTTCTAGCTAAAATTTGTGGATTTTCAAACTTTTTTATCAGAATTAATGATAGAATTTAAATTTATGCTGAAGGTAACTTTAAATATGACATTTAATGTACTATTACTGTGTCAATACATATTTCAGTGTGAAATCCTTGTATATTAGCCAAAAAGAAAGGTTGCTTAGAGAAGTGCTATAAATGCCTGAAAATCGTCGAAATATGCAGTAAAACATCATTTTACCATATTTTTCGATTTTTCAAATGCTTTTGCTATTTTTAAAAATGCCTGAAGCATTGAAAAAATCGAAAAATATAATAAAATTATGTTTTACTGCAAATTTCGACAATTTTCAGCATTTAGAGCACTTTTTAATTAAACCTTTCTTTTTAGCTAAAATACATGCATTTTCACACTTGAAATGTTTATTGACACAATACTACACTAAACTGTCATATTTAAGTTACTTTCAGCATAAAATTGAATTCCATCAGTAATTCTGATAAAAAAGTTTGAAAATCCATGAATTTTAGCTGAAAAATCAGGTTTGTCTGAAAAGTGATCTAAATGCTCTCAATCGTAGAAATTTGCAGTAAAACATCATTTTGCCATATTTTTCGATTTTTTTAATGATTTTCATAATTTTAAGATGTATGTGAAATATTCAAAATTATTTCTGAATTTCATCGAATTTTCATAAGCTTTTTGAAAAATATGTAATATACTTTAAAATGTTGAAAAGGCTCGAAAATTTCAATTCCATCAATGATTCTGATAAAAAAGTTTGAAAATCCATGATTTTAGCTAAAAAAATCAGGTTTGTGTGAAAAGTGTTCTAAATGCTCTAAATCGTCGAAATAAGCAGTAAAACATCATTTTACCATATTTTTTGATTTTCTAAATGCTTTTTGTGTTTTTTAAAAAATATATGAAATATATGAAATACTTGAAATGTGTGAAATACCTGAAGCATTGAAAAAATCGAAAAATATGGTAAAATGATGTTTTTCTGCATATTTCGACGATTTTCAGCATTTAGAGCACTTTTCAATAAAACCTTACTTTTTAGCTAAAATGCATGGAGTTTCACACTTGAAATAAATATTGACACAATACTACTCTAAAACGTCATATTTAAGTTACTCTCAGCATAAAATTCAATTCGATCAGAAATTCTGATAAAAAAGTTTGAAAATCCATGAATTTTAGCTAAAAAATCAGGTTTGTCTGAAAAGCGATCGAAATCATCTAAATCGTTGAAATTTGCAGTAAAACATCATTTTGCCATATTTTTCGATTTTTTTTCAATGCTTTTGGTATTTTTTAAAAATATGTGAAATTTTCAAAATTATTTCTGAATTTCACTGAATTTTCATGGGCTTTTTTAAAAATATGTAATATACTTTAAAATGTTGATAAGGCTCGAAAATTTCAATTCCATCAGTAATTCTGACAAAAAAGTTTAAAAATCCATGAATTTTTGCTAAAAAATCAGGTTTGTCCGAAAAGTGTTCTAAATGCTCTAAATCGTCGAAATATGCAGTAAAACATCATTTTGCTATATTTTTCGACTTTTTTCAATTCTTTTGGCATTTTTAAAAAATATATGATATATATGATAACACCTGAAATATGCAAATACCTGAGACTTGAAAAATTCGAAATATATTGTAATATGTTGTTTTACTGCATGTTTCGATGATTTGGAGCATTTAGAACACTTTTCAGACAAATCTGATTTTTTAGCTAAAATTCATGGATTTTCCAACTTTTTTATCAAGATTACTGAAGGAATTGAATTTATTGCTGAAAGTAACTTTAAATATGACATTTTAGTGTCGATTTTGTGTCAATATACTTTTCCAAGTGTGAAAATCCTTTAATTTTGCTATTATTTTTTTTAAAGTAGGTTTAATTGAAAAAGTTCTTTAAATGATCAAAATGGTCTAAATATGCAGTAATACATAGTTTTACCTTATTTTTCGATTTTTTCTATGCTTTTGTTATTTATAAAATACCTGACGCATGGAAAAAATCGAAAACTTGGTTAAATGATGTTTTACTGCAGATTTCGACAATTTTATTCAGCATTTAGTAGCGCTTGTCAATTATAACACTTACTTTTCAGCTAAAATACATGGATTTTTATCACTTGAACTATATATTGACACAATACTACACTGAATGTATATTTAGTTACTTTCAGCATAAAAATTCAATTCCATAGTATTGATAATAAAAGTTTGAAAATCCATTAATTTTTGCTAAAAAAACAAGGTTTGTCTGAAAAGTGTTCAAAATGCTCTAAATCGTTGAAATATGCAGTAAAAACATCATGAGGTTCCAGTCCATGAGCTGCTTGGGATTAGCGTGGACGGTTACAAAGCATGGCATTGCTTCTACAGTGTTTTAAAAGCTGAGGTTGGAGATTTGAAGGAGGGGTCTTGCTTCTCCAGGAGGGAGATTAGGAGGCTGAAGGTCCACCTCATGGGACCTGGAGAGAGTGTCGAGGTGGTAGGAGATGTGGGGAATGAGGCTTCTAGCCAGTGAGGTGCAGTCTGTCTCTCACTGAAGGTGGCTGTAGGTGGGGTGGTAGCAACGGCTTCAGAGTGAGGTGCTGCCCAGCACACCTGCTACAAGTGGCGTGTTGTTCACAGTGATGGGAGGCGTCATCAGAGTATGAAGTTAAGAGTTGCAGATCTGAAGGTAGGGAATCGCTTCTCTGTTCTCCGAGAATGTTTCAAGTGCCAGTGAAGTTAGGGTACTAACTGCCCCTGCTAATGAAGGTAAGCGCATTTCTTGTGGTTGTGACTTCAGGTTGATATGTTGATCGTGCTTTTTGTAATTGGAATAAGAAGATGAGAGAAGAGTGTGCTCCCCTGGAGCTGGTGTTGGGGACCATTGTCAACAGGACTGGATAATATTTCATGTCGGTAATGGGAACAAGGCCCATTTTCTGTCTCAGTGATGGTGGAAATGATATTGGGAAGGGTAGGAGAGTAAGAGCTGCTAGATTAGTTAAGGTCAGCTATAGTTTCATTAAGTCATAAGGGAGGGTTCCCAATCATATGTAGCATTCTTGCCTAGAAGGGGAGTAGGAAATGAATGGTTGTCTAGGGCAACTTGGTGTTAATTGTGGCTAGACAGTACTGCAAGGAACTTGCAATCCCATTCATTGACAATCTGAACAACTTTTTATGGCATACACTGATATGTATGCATAGGGATGGGGTTCATCTCTCTGGGGCACGGGGTGGTAGCACTTGCAGACTCGATGAGAGGCATTGGTGAAGATGGCCTATGATTTTAATAGATGGAAGATAGAGGTATAGGACTGTGTGTGGGATACAAGCAGGTTGCAACACTGGGTTGGCTACAGTAAATGGATAAAGGACATTCAGCATGAAGTTATAATTAAAGACAATAGAACAGGTCAGCAAAAAAGGGGGACAGCAGAGGGCAGCAAGGGGACTAGCTCCTTTAGGTTTACTATACTAATAGTGGAGAAAAAATGTTTAGACATAGATAGATGAGATAAGATTACATTGCAAGTGCAGGAAGCATAGATTTATTGCTATAACAGAGACCTGGCTCAATCTGAAAGATAGAGAGATGGCCCTCTGAATGTCACATGTCAAGGCTATAATATTATCCACACTGACAGGCGTCAACAGGAAAGTGGTGGAGTTGCGATGTATGTCAGAGACAATTTAAATGTTGTGCTAGGACAAGATATTAAATTAGATGCGTCAGCCACTAATCTGTTGGTTGACAGCTCTCGAGGGCGAGTTAAAACTAAATGTTTGGGTGTGATTTACAGGGCCCAATCTTGATTAGGGAGTGCAGTAAACTTCTAGGGGACGAAATTCGTAAGCATCTACATACGTAATTGTTGTGCTTAATGGGAGATTTCAACTATAGACAGATTTGCTGGAGCAATGTGAAGGAAATTTAGAGTCAGGTGACTTTCCTTGATACGATCCAGATTGTTTTTTAATAACAGTTTGTGACAGAGCCAACTAGGGGAAATACCTCCTAGACTTGGTTCTTGCCAGTAGGGAAAACACTAATTAATAATCTTGTGGTTAAGGATGTGCTTGGGGATAGTGATACAAATCACTCAGTTTTACACATATCATGGATTCCCTAATATATGGCAATCAAGTCTCCGTCCCTGACTTTCGCCCTTGGCTGATTTTCATAGGACTGAAATATTACTTTAGGTGGGCTGAACTGGTATGACCTGACTAGGTCAGGTAGGTGGGATTGGTTGCCGATTTGATGCTTTCCAGGGCATAGTTCTAGCTGCTCAGGTCAAATGATGTTCAAATAGGGAAATCAGATCAAACAAAATGATCCTAAATGGATGAACAATTAGATTTAAAAATATTCTGATTGTCAAAAGAGAGGGGGGGCTATATAGCAAATCAAAAGAGGAGAGGGGCAAGTAAGAAATCGATATATTCAGTTAATAGAGAATAAAAAAGGGAATTAGTAAAAGCAAATAGAGATTATGAGGTTAAAGTTGCAAGTGAATCGAAGGACTACCCAAAAGGATCTTTCGGTTACAGAAGAAGATCTGGGACAGATTGGCCCACTCAAAGTTCTCGGGTCAGCTCAATGACAGTGATATGGAAATGTGTAGAATTTTTACACATACTTCCTCGCAGTTTTTACACAGGAGGATACCAGCGTATTCCGGTATTGTTAAATTATGTAGAAAACAGGCCGATAATAAACTGTGCCCACTATTAGGGTCAACAAGTGACTTGGTCCTTAGGCAAATAGATAAATTAAAACCTACAAATACCCAGGCCTGATGAAACTGTATTGCAAGGGTTCTATAGGTATGTAAAGTGAGCTTAGCACACCTTTGGCTAATCTTTTCAACATATCATCTAAAACTGGCATGGTGCCAGATAAGTGAAAATGGCAATATGTGATACCTATTTTCAAAACAGTGACAGGTCCTTAGCTTCATCGAACTATAGACAAAAAGCTCTAACCTCCATAGTGGGAAAAATTTATGGAATCAATTAATGCCGAGGCAGTTCGTACCACCTTGAAAAAGCATATATTAATCAACGAATCTCAGCATGGTTTACAAAGGGGCGTTCCTGCCTTCGAATTTATTAACTTTTATTCTCATAAGGGAAGTTGTGGAGGTAGATCATGGTAATGAATATGAATATTTGTGTATTTGTGGACTTCAGTAAGGCTTTTGACAGGGTCCCACATTCAGAGGACTATTGAGGAAAATTAAAGGCACATGGATTAGGAGGAGAATATTTTTTCCTGGGATAGAGGCTGGTTGACATAATAGGCACAGAGAGTTTCATAAAGGGGGAGTAATCAGAGTGGGGAAGCGTCACGTGCGGTGTTCCACAGGGGTCAGGTGTTGGGCCCCTGCTGTTCACAAATTAAATAAACGACATAGATGAAGGCATAAGAGCGACATCGGGCATGTTGCCGAAGACACCAAAATTAGGCCGTCGAATTCATTCTGACGAGGACATTCGAGCATCCAGGAAGATTTGAATTTGGACTGATGCAGTGGTCGGGAAGTGGCAGAGCAGTCTTATTTATTAGAAATGCTATGTTCTAATTGTTGGACAGGACAATAACCATGCCACATATAAACTAATAATGTAGATCTTAATATTCGGATTGCGAAAAGATTTAGGAGTTTGGTAGCAGTTATCTGAAAACCAGGACAACAGTGCATAAGTGTTCGCAATAAAGCTAATAGAATCCTTGGCTTCATATCAAGAAGCAGAAAATATTAGGAGTCCTCAGGTTGTTCTTCAACTATTTACATCCTTGGGTTAGGCCTCATTTAGCTTATCGCACAGTTTTGGTCACGTATTCAGAATGATTTAAATTCTCTGAAATGTACAAAGGAGGATGACAAAGATGATCCATGTATCAGAAACCTTCCATGAGGATGGACTTGGCATGAAAACTGCACTCTCTAGAAAGAGTAGAATTAGGGGGATATGATTGAGGTTTATTATGTGGAAGACAGAGTATAATTTAAGGGGATTGTTAATTTGTGTGCTGAAAATATCTAGCATAGTGACTGGATCGCAGCAATGGTTTTCAGTGGAAAAAATTCAGATTCACCCACGGAGGGAATAGGAAAGTACTGTTTGGTAATTGAGTGGTGGTTGAGTGGAACAAACTCAAGTAACCGTTATAGAGGGCCAGAACGTTGTGTAGCTTTAAAATAGGTTGGATAATTACATGGGTAGATGTGGGTGGGTGTGAGTTGGACCTGATAGTTGTGACTACAGGTCGGTTGCCGTGTTCCTCCCTTAAGTCAATGTGACTGAACTGATCTAGGTTGGGTGGCATTGAGCTTAAGCCGGTAGTGGACTTGGACCTGACCTCGCCATGGGCCAGTAGCCTTCTGCAGTGTTCCTTCGTTCTTATGTTCTTATGTTCTTATTTCGATGTTTGTTCAGCATTTAGAGCACTTTTCAATATACTTACAGTAAAACTTCATTTTGATTAATTTTCGATTTTTCAATGCTTTTGGTATTTTTACAAAATATATGAAAAATATGAAATACCTGAAATATGTGAAATACCTGAAGCATTAAAAAAATCGAAAAATATTGTAAAATGATGTTTTACTGCATATTTCGACGATTTGGGGCATTTAGAACACTCTTCAGACAAACCTGATTTTCTAGCTAAAGTTCATGGATTTTCAAACTTTTTTATCAGAATTACTGATGGAATTGAAATTTATGCTGAAGGTAACTTAAATATGTCATTTTAATGTACTACTGTGTCAATACATATTTCAAGTGTGAAAATCCATGTATTTTAGCTAACAAGAAAGGTTTCTTTGAAAAGTGCTATAAATGCTGAAAATCGTCGAAATATGCAGTAAAACATCATTTTATCATATTTTTCGATTTTTCAAATGCTTTTGCTATTTTTAAAAATGCCTGATGCATTGAAAAAATCGAAAAATATAGTAAAATTATGTTTTACTGCAAATTTCGACAATTTTCAGCATTTAGAGCACTTTTTAATTAAACCTTACTTTTTAACTAAAATATATGCATTTTCACACTTGAAATGTTTATTGACACAATACTACACTAAACTGTCATATTTAAGTTACTTTCAGCACAAAATTGAATTCCATCAGTAATTCTGATAAAAAAGTTTGAAAATCCATGAATTTTAGCTCAAAAATCAGGTTTGTCTGAAAAGTGATCTAAATGCTCTCAATCGTAGAAATTTGCAGTAAAACATCATTTTGCCATATTTTTCGATTTTTTTAATGATTTTCATAATTTTAAGATGTATGTGAAATATTCAAAATTATTTCTGAATTTCATGAATTTCATAAGCTTTTTGAAAAATATGAATATACTTGAAAATGTGGATAAAATGGCTCATAAAATTTCATTTCATCTAGTTTTGATAAAAAGTTTTGAAATATCTTGTTTTTTAGCTAATAAATCAGGTTTGTTGAAAAGTGTTTAAATGCTTAAATCGTCGAAATAAGGTAAAAATCAATTTTACCATTTTTTTGAATTTTCTAAATGCTTTTTGTGTTTTTTACAAAAAATTTTGTAATATATGAATTACTTGAATGTGTGAAATACCTGAGCATTGAAAAAATCAATTAATATGGTTAAATGATGTTTCTTCTGCATACTCGGGACGATTTTCAGCATTTAGAGCCACGTTTCAATAAAACTTACTTTTTAGCTAACATGCATGGGTTTCACACTTGAAATAAATATGACACATTTACTACTCTTAAAAAACGTCATATTTAAGTTACTTTCAGCTTAAAATTCAATTCGTCAAGAAATTCTGTAAAAAAAGTTTGAAAATCCTTGAATTTTAGCTAAAAAAGCAGGTTTGTCTGAAAGCGTTCGAAATCATCTAAATGTTGAAATTTGCAGTAACACCTCATTTTGCCATATTTCGATTTTTTTTACATTGCTTTTGGTATTTTAAAAAGATGTGAAATTTCCAATATTATTTCTGAATTTCAACTGAATTTTCATGGCATTTTTTAAAAATATGTATTATACTTGAAAAATGTGATAAGGCTCGAAAATTTCTTTTTCCATCTGTAATTCTGACAAAAAGTTTAAAGAATCCATGAATTTTGCTAAAAAATCAGGTTTGTCCGAAGTGTTCTAAATGCTCTTAAATTGTCGAAATTTGCAGTAAAAACATCACTGTTGCTATATTTTTCGACTTTTTCAATTTCTTTTGGCATTTTTAAAAAAATTTTGATATATATGATATACACCTGAAATAGGCGAAATTATGACCTGCATTGATAAATTCCGAAATATATGTTTATGTTGTGTTACTGCATGTTTAGATGATTTGCGCATGCATTAGAACACTTGTTCAGACAAATCTGATTTTTTAGCTAAAAATCATGGATTTTCAAACTTTTTTATCAAGTTTACTGAAGGAATTGAATTTTAATGCTGAAAGTACTTAATATGGTCATTTTAGTGTCGTATTGTGTAATATCTTCAAGTGTGAAAATCTTTAATATTTGCTAATATTAAGGTTTAATTGAAAGTGCATTTAAATGCTCAAAATCGTATAAATTATGCAGGTAAAACATCATTTTACCATATTTTTCGATTTTTTCAACGCTTTTGCTATTTTTTAAAACACCTGAAGCATTGAAAAATTCGAAAAATATGGTAAATGATGTTTTACTGCAAATTTCGTCAATTTTCGGCATTTAGAGCACTTTTCAATTGAACCTTACTTTTTAGCTAAAGTACATGGATTTTTACTCGAAAAATTTATAGACACAATACTACACTAAAATGTAACATTTAGTTCTCTTTAAGCATAAATTCATATTCCATCAGTAAATCTTGATAAAAAAATCTTTGAAAAATCCATGTATTTTTAGCTTAAAAAATCGGTTTGTTATGAAATAGTGATCTAAATGACTCTAAATCATCGAAATGTGCAGTAAAACATCATTTTGCTTTATTTTTTCGATTTTTTTCAAACTTTTGGCAAATTTTTTAAAAATATATGAAATATTCAAAATTGTTTCTGACTTGCTATTGATTTTTCATGGGCTTTTTGATAAATATGAAATATACTTTTTAAATTTGATAAAGCTGAAATTTAAATTCCATCCAGTAAATTCTGATAATTATGCTTTGAAAATCCTGATTTTAGCTAAAAAATCTGTTTGTCTGATAAATGTTCTAATGCTACAAAAATCATGGCAAATTGCAGTAAAACTTAATTTTACCATATTTTTCGAGTTTATCAATGATTCAGGTATTTCAATTATTTTAGGTATTTCATATATTTTATATTATTTTGTAAAAAAATACTAAAAAGCATTGAAATCGAAAATATGCAAATGATGTTGTACTGCATATTTCGCGAATTTGGAGGCATTAAGTCACTTTTCAGACAAACTGACTTTTTGTAGCTAAAATTCATGGATTTCAAACTTTTTTATCAGATTACTGATGGAATTGAATTTTCGAGCCTTTTCAAAACATTTAAAGTATATTTCGTATTTTGCAAAAAGCCCAAGTAAATTCGATGAAATTCAGAAATAATTTTGAATATTTCTTATATTTTAAAAATACCAAAAAGCATTGAAAAAAATCGAAAAATTTGGCCAAATGATGTTTTACTGCAAATTTCAACGATTGCGAGCATTAGATCACTTTCAGACAAATCTTATTTTTTTTTATCAGATTACCAGGTGGAATGAATTTTATTGGCAGAATGTAACTAATATATGACATTTCAGTGTAAGTTTTTGTGTCATTAAATATTTCACGTGGTGAAAAATCCATGGATTTTAGCTAGAAAGTAGGTTTGTTGAAAGTGCTTATAAATACTCCAAATCGTCGAATATTGAAGTAAAAAATCATTTTACCATTATTTCTCGATTTTTTCAATGCTTTTGCTATTTTTAAAAACACATGAAAGCATGAAAAAATGAAATTGCAGAAAAAAAACATCTTTTACAATTTTTTTCGATTTTTCTAATGCTTTTCTATTTTTAATAAATGCCTGAAGCATTGAGAAAAATAAAAAATATGTTACATTATGTTTTTCTGCAAATTCGACAATTTTCAGTATTTAGAGAACTTTTTAATTAACAATTCTTTTTAGCTAAAATACTTTGCAATTTCACACATTGAAATATTTATTGCCACAATACTACACTAACTGTCATATTTAAGTTACTTTCAGCTGTAAATTGAATTCATCAGTATTTCTGACAAAAAAGTTTGAAAATCCTGAATTTTAGCTGAAAATCAGGTTTGTCCTTGAAAAGTGTTCTAAATGCTCTCAATCGTAGAAATTTGCAATTAAAATCCATTTTGCCCATATTTTCGATTTTCTCAATGCTTTTACGTATTTTAAGATGTATGAGGAAATCAAAATTATTATGAATTTCATCGAATTGACAGGGCTTTTGAAAAATATGTAATATACATTAAAATGTTGAAAAAGGCTCGAAAAATTGCAATTCATCTATGATTACTGATAAAAAAGTTTGAAATCCTTGAATTTAGCTAATAAAATACAGGTTTGTGTGAAAAAGTTCTAAATGCTCTAAATCGTCGAAATACGACGTAAAACTTCTTTTGCAATTTTTCGATTTTCTAAAGGCTTTTGGGTTTTTAAAAATATATGATAATTCATGAAATAACTTCAAATATGTGTAAAATACCTGAAGTCTTTAAAAAAATCGGAAAACTATGGATAAAATGATGTTATACCGCCTATTTCCACGATTGGAGCATTGTAGAACACTTTTCATACAAACCGGATTTTTTTATGCTAAAAGTCACGGATGTTCAAATTTTCTATCAGAGTTACTGTTTGATTGAAATTTTTCGAGCCTTTTCTAATTAAAAGTATATTACATATTTTGCAAAAAGCTCATGAAAATTCGATGAAATTCAGAAATAATTTTGAATATTTCTTATATTTTTTAAAAATACCAAAAGCATTGAAAAAAAACGAAAAATATGGCAAAATGATGTTTTACTGCAAATTTCAACGATTTAGAGCATTTAGATCACTTTTCAGACAAACCTGATTTTTTAGCTAAAATTCATGGATTTTCAAACTTTTTTATCAGAATTACTGGTGGAATTGAATTTGATGCTGAAAGTAACTTAAATATAACATTTCAGTGTAGTATTGTGTCAATAAATATTTCAAGTGTGAAAATCCATGTAATTTAGCTAAAAAGTTGGTTTGTTTGAATAGTGCTATAAATGCCCAAATCTGTCGAAAATATGAAAGTAAAACATTATTTTAAAATATTTTCGATTTTTTCAATGTTTTGGTTTTTTTAAAAACACATGAAGCATTGAAAATTCGAAAAATATTGTAAAATGATGTTTTTCTGCTATCGACGATTTGGAGCATTTAGAACACTTTATCAGGACAACCGATTTTTTAGCTATAAATTCATTGGATTTAAACTTTTATCAGAATTTTGTATGGAATTGAAATTTTTTAGCCTTTCTACTTTTAATGTTTTCTACAATTTTCAAAAAACATGAAAATTCGTGAAATCCAGAAATAATTTTGAATATTTCTTTATTTTTAAAAAATTTACCAAATAGCATTGGAAAAATCGAAAAATATGGACAAAATGGTGTGTTTACTGCAATTTCAAACGATGCAGGAATTTAGATACACTTTTCAGACAAATCTGATTTTTTAGCTAAAGTTATCACTGGATTTTCAAAACTTTTTTATCAGAATTACTGGTGGAATTGTATTTTATGTGAAGTTTACTTAAATATGACATTTCAGTGTAGTTTGGTGTCAATAAATATTTTCAAGTGTGAAAAATCATGTATTTAGCTAAATAGTAAGGTTTGTTTGAAATGTGTCTAGTGCTGAAAACGTCTGAATTTGCAGTAAACATCATTTTCCCATATTTTCGATTCTTCCTCAATGCTTTTGCTATTTTTAATATACCTGAAGTATTGAAAACATCGAAATTTGGTAAAATGATGATTTACTGCATATTTCGTTGATTTTCAGCATTTAGAGCACTTTTCAATTAAAACCAGCACTGTTTAGCTAAAATGATGGAGTTTCAGATGGAAATATATGGTTGGACACAATTCTTCATTTAAATGTATTAATATAAGTTACTTTCAGAATAAAATTCATTCCATCAGTAATTCTAATTAAAAGTTTGAAAATCCTTGAATTTTAGCTAAAAATCGGTTTGGTCAAATGTGATTCTAAATGCTCTAAATTTCGAAATTGCCAGTTTAAAACATCAATTTTGCCATATTTTTCGACTTTTCAGTGCTTTTTTTTTTTTTTTTTAAAATATGTGAAATATTCAAAAATTATTTCTGAATTTCATCGAATTTTCATGGGCTTTTTGTAAAAAATATATTAAAATACTTTAAAATGTTGAAAAAGGTCGAAAAATTTGTATTCTATCAAGTAATTCTGATAAAAAAAGATGAAAATCCATGATTTTAGCTAAAAATCAGTGTTTGGCCGAAAATTGTTTTAAATGCTCTAAATCGTCGAATATACAGTTAAAACATCTTTTTGCCCCAATCCGTATTTTTCGATGATTTTTTCATGCTTTTGGTATTTTTAAACAAATTACAGGATATATATGAAATACCTGAAATAGGTGAAATACCTGAAAGCATTGAAAAAAATTGAAAATTTTTGTAATATGATTTTTACTGCATATTTCGACGATTTGGAGAATTTAGAAACACATTTCAGACAAACTGATTTTTTACATAAAATTCATGGATTTTCAAAGCTTTTTTATCAGAATTACTGTTGGAATTAAAATTTAGAGCCTTTTCAACATTTTAAAGTATTTTACAATGTTTTTCAAAAAGCCATGAAAATCGATGATATTCAGAATAATTTTGATTATTTCTTATATTTTTAAAATGACAAAAAGCATTGAAAAAAACGAAAAAATATGGCAAATGATGTTTTACTGAAATTTCAACGATTAGAGCATTTAGATCAACTTTTCGACAAAACCTGATTTTTAGCTAAAATTCATGGATTTCAACTTTTTTATCAGAATACTGTGAAATTGAATTTTATGCAGAAAGTAAACTTAAATATAATACATTTCAGTGTAGTATTGTGTCAATAAAATATTTCAAGTGTGAAAATCCATGTATTTTGCTAAAAAGTAGGTTTGATTGAAAAGTCCTATAATGCTCCAAATCTTCGAAATATGAAGTAAACATCATTTTACATATTTTTCGATTTTTTCATGCTTTTGCTATTTTTAAAAAACACTGAAGCATTGAAAAATCGAAAATTTCAGTAAACATCGTTTTTCCATATTTTCGATTTTTTCAATGCTTTTGCTATTTTTAAAAATATCTGAAGCATTGGAAAAATCGAAAAATTAATGGTTAACTTGAGGTTCTATACAATTTCGCACTTTTTCTCATTTTGAGCACTTTTCAATTACACCTTTAAAGTACATGGATTTTCACACGAAATTTTAATGAACAATACTTCACTAAAATGTCCACATTTAAGTTTCTTTCAGCATAAAATTCAATTCATTAGAAATTTCCGATAAAATATGCTTGAAAAATCCATTAATTTAGCTAAAAAAAAGAAGATTTGTTGAAAAGTGTTTAAAATGCTCTAAAATCGTCGAAATATGCAGTAAAACATCATTTTGATATATCTCTGTTTTCTCAATGCTTTTGTATTTTTTAAAATATGTGAAATATATTGAAATACCTCAAAATATGTGAAATACCTGATGCATAAAAAAATCTAAATATATTGTCTAAGTGATGTTTACTGCTTAATTCGACGAATTTGGAGCATTCGAACACTTTCCAGACAAAATGGTTTTTTAGTAAAATTCAGGGATTTTCTAAACTTTTTTATCAGAATTTACTGATGAATTAATATTTATGCTAAAGGTAACTTTAATTTGACAATTTTAATGTACGATGTGTGCAATACGTATCTTCAAGTGGGAAAATCATGTATTTAGTAAAAAGAAAGGTTTGTTTGAAAAGTGCTATAAATGCTCCAATGTCGAAATATGCAGTAAAACATCATGTTTACCATATTTTTTTATTTTTTCAATGCTTTTGCTATTTTTAAAATTACTGAAGCATTGAAAAAATCGAATAATTGTAAAATGATGTTTTTAATGGCATATTTCGCACGATTTTCCGCATTTTAGAGCATTTTCATGCAAACCTTACCTTTTTAGCTGAATATATATGGATTTTCTCAATTTAAATTTTATTGAGACAATACTTCACTAAAAATGTCATATTTAAGTTACTTTCAGCATAAAATTTAATTCGATCAGTAATTCTGATAAAAAGTTTGAAAATCCATGAATTTTTAGCTAACAAAGTCAGTTTGTCTGAAATTTGATCTCTAAATGCTCAATCGTCGAATTTGCAATTAAAACATCATTTTGCCATATTTTCGATTTTTTCATGCTTTGGTATTTTTTAAACAATATGTGAATTATTCAGTATAATTTTGAATTTCATCAAATTTTCATGGGCTTTTGAAAAATATATAATATACTTAAAACTGTTGAAATTTCTCGTAAAATTTAATTCCATCAGCATTCTGATAAAAAGATTTGAAAAATTCATGGGAATTTTTGCTAAAAATCGGGTGTGTCCGAAAAGTGTTCAACAATGGCTCCCTAATCGTCGAAAATATGCAGTACAAACCATCATTTTGCCATATTTTTCGATTCTTTCAATGCTTGTAGTTTGTAAAAATATATGATTATATGTATTACCTGAAAGATGTGAAATACCTGAAGCATGTAAAAAACTCGTAAAATATTGTATATGATGTTTTTTACTGCATATTTCGACGATTTGGAGCATTTAGATGACATTCCAGACAAACCTGATTTTATGCTAAAATTCATGGATTTTCAAACTTTTTATCCAGAATTATGAAGGATGAATAGTTATGCTGACGGTTACTTAAATATGGGACATTTTAATGTAGTATTGTGTCAATACATATTTCAAGTGTGAAAATCCCGTATTTTAGCTAAAATATGGTTGTTTGAAAAAGTGCTATAATCCTCCAAATGTCGAAATCATGAGAGTAAATACATCATTTTACCATATTCGCGATTTTTTCAATGCTTCTGCTATTTTTTAAAACACCTGAAGCATGAGAACATCGAAAAGATGTAAATGATGTTTTCCTGCAAATTTCGACATTTTCAGCATTATAGAGCACTTTTCAATTTTAAACCTAACTTTTCAGCTAAAATAAAGTGGTTTTTCACTCGAATATTTATTGACCACAATTACTACACTAAAATTTCACATTTAAGTTACGCTTTAGCATAAATTCAATTCTATCAGTAATTCTGATAAAAAAGTTTGAAAAATCAATTAATTTTAGCTAAAGAGTAAGCTTTTGTATGAGAAGTGTTCTTTTACATGCCTCTAAATCGTCGTAATATGCAGTAAAACATCATTTTGCCATATTTTTCGATTTTCTAAATGCTTTTTGTGTTTTTAAAAATTATATGAAATATTTGAAATACTTGAAATGTGTGAAATACCTGAAGCATTGAAAAATTCGAAAAATATGGTAAACGTGTTTTACTGGCATGTTTCGACGATTTGGAGCATTTAGCACACTTTTCAGACAAACTGATTTTTTAGTGAAAATCATGGATTTTCAAACTTTTATCAGAATTACGGTTGGAATTGAAAATTTTGAGACCTTTTCTACATTTTAAAGTATATTACTTATTTTCAATAGAGCCCATGAAAATTCGATGAAATCAGAAATAATTTTGAATATTTCCTATATTTTTATAAATTACCAAAAGCATTGAAAAAAATCGAAAAATAGGGCAAAATGTTGTTTTACTGCAAATTTCAACGCATTAGAGCATTTAGATCACTTTTCATACCAAATCTGATTTTTTAGCTAAAAATTTCATACTTTTTTATCAGAATTACTGGTGGAATTGAGTTTTATTATGAAAGTAACTTAAATATGACATTTAAGTGTAGTATTGTGTCAATAAATATTTCAAGTGTGAAATCATTAATTTAGCTAAAAGTTGTCATGAGGGGGTAATGATTGGGAATGTGGGGTAATGCGGAGGGAGTCAGTAGGTAGGTGACAGCCGAGGAAGTAGGAGGGATGATGATTAGCGCGTCAGTAGGTAATGTGAGGTCACCGGTGACTACACCTTCACCTCTTATACGCTATCCACCCACAATCCACACTACCCCTTCACTACGTTAACTATACCATAAATTAAATGATAAATAAAAATAATACGGGGACAGTGAATATTACTATTCTACTCAAAACCAGTTTATTATTAAGTCTTTGTTCATAAATATATTTGGGAACAGAACATTATTGTGTTTAGATAAAGGGGGTGGTACACATAAGCTGTGAGACAGGGAACACAATCAAAACTTGTCCAAAATGAATGTAACTTACAATTAGTACAGAGAAAGTTCCACTAGAGGAACTAGCACCAGGTCCCAAGACCTAGACAGCACAAGTATGTGCCAAGCCAGGTACTTGCCCAACTGCCTCAACAGTCTCCCTCCAGAGACTTCAGTAGCCTTCTCCGAGCCCTGCACCCAAGCAGCAGCTCGCTCGAAGTCTTGCTCAGGAGCTCTGCACCCAGCAGCAGCTCGCTCGAATCTCCCTACTCTGCTCTTCTTTGGGCTTTTATGGTGGTCCAAGGCACCCTCAAACCACGTGTACGGACCTGACGCTAGGTCTGAAGCCGTCAAGAAACAATAGACCTCAGACGTGGGCGTCGGCTACAGACGTTTGCAAGGCAAGGTGTGACCATATATTGGTTAAATTAGGGGCTCTCCCAAGAGACCTCACAT
Source organism: Cherax quadricarinatus (assembly GCF_026875155.1). Taxonomy (NCBI): domain Eukaryota; kingdom Metazoa; phylum Arthropoda; class Malacostraca; order Decapoda; family Parastacidae; genus Cherax; species Cherax quadricarinatus. The sequence goes on from NW_026506772.1 coordinate 33,762, forward strand.
GCCCAGCTGAACTACATCACATCCCCTTTCTCCCCCTGTTTTAAAATATCTGAGAACTAGGACAATTTGGTCATAAGTTAGTAGAATTTTACTCCTAACCCCTTAAATCTATTACAGAAATACAAAGAACAAAATTATACATAAATATTACAAAATTATTCAACATAAATATATTTCCGCAACCTCCTCATACTACCACAGGCAGCATATTCAGTAACACCTTCGCAGTTGGCAGCATAACATTTGCTCTCTGTTCAAAGCTCCTTACCGTCATTTTCTCCTTAAACCTAAATATAGGGCTCAGTGCCTTCCCTACTTCTACTAGAAATGCACTAGACATATGCTAGTCACACTCGCACGTTAACATTGGGGCCAAACCTCTTCTAGGCTCCAAACGGGTTGCATTCTTTCAAGTACTGCAACTGGACCACTTCACGACCACAAGGTCGCATTTTCGGCACACTTCAATGCACACTACTTCTGAAATCGAGACAGGCAGGGAATCGCAGCGAAGACCCTCCATTATTCCTATTACACTTCTAGGATTCACGGCCCTCATAAAACAAGGCGGCAATACTCACTGGACCGTTTTCAAGGTACCTTATTTCACACAGGTAACACTAACACTTCAATTCGATCAGAAATTTCTGATAAAATGTGTTGAAAATCCTGAATTTTAGCTAAAAATTCTGGTTTGTCTGAAAAGCAATCGAAATCATCTAAATCGTTGAAATTTGCAGTAAAACATCATTTTGCCATATTTTTCGATTTTTTTTCAATGCTTTTGGTATTTTTTAAAAATATGTGAAATTTTCAAAATTATTTCTGAATTTCACTGAATTTTCATGGGCTTTTTTAAAAATATGTAATATACTTTAAAATGTTGATAAGGCTCGAAAATTTCAATTCCATCAGTAATTCTGACAAAAAAGTTTAAAAATCCATGAATTTTTGCTAAAAAATCAGGTTTGTCCGAAAAGTGTTCTAAATGCTCTAAATCGTCGAAATATGCAGTAAAACATCATTTTGCTATATTTTTCGACTTTTTTCAATTCTTTTGGCATTTTTAAAAAATATATGATATATATGATAACACCTGAAATATGCAAATACCTGAGACTTGAAAAATTCGAAATATATTGTAATATGTTGTTTTACTGCATGTTTCGATGATTTGGAGCATTTAGAACACTTTTCAGACAAATCTGATTTTTTAGCTAAAATTCATGGATTTTCCAACTTTTTTATCAAGATTACTGAAGGAATTGATATTTATTGCTGAAAGTAACTTTAAATATGACATTTTAGTGTCGATTTTGTGTCAATATACTTTTCCAAGTGTGAAAATCCTTTAATTTTGCTATTATTTTTTTTAAAGTAGGTTTAATTGAAAAAGTTCTTTAAATGATCAAAATGGTCTAAATATGCAGTAATACATAGTTTTACCTTATTTTTCGATTTTTTCTATGCTTTTGTTATTTATAAAATACCTGACGCATGGAAAAAATCGAAAACTTGGTTAAATGATGTTTTACTGCAGATTTCGACAATTTTATTCAGCATTTAGTAGCGCTTGTCAATTATAACACTTACTTTTCAGCTAAAATACATGGATTTTTATCACTTGAACTATATATTGACACAATACTACACTGAATGTATATTTAGTTACTTTCAGCATAAAAATTCAATTCCATAGTATTGATAATAAAAGTTTGAAAATCCATTAATTTTTGCTAAAAAAACAAGGTTTGTCTGAAAAGTGTTCTAAATGCTCTAAATCGTTGAAATATGCAGTAAAAACATCATGAGGTTCCAGTCCATGAGCTGCTTGGGATTAGCGTGGACGGTTACAAAGCATGGCATTGCTTCTACAGTGTTTTAAAAGCTGAGGTTGGAGATTTGAAGGAGGGGTCTTGCTTCTCCAGGAGGGAGATTAGGAGGCTGAAGGTCCACCTCATGGGACCTGGAGAGAGTGTCGAGGTGGTAGGAGATGTGGGGAATGAGGCTTCTAGCCAGTGAGGTGCAGTCTGTCTCTCACTGAAGGTGGCTGTAGGTGGGGTGGTAGCAACGGCTTCAGAGTGAGGTGCTGCCCAGCACACCTGCTACAAGTGGCGTGTTGTTCACAGTGATGGGAGGCGTCATCAGAGTATGAAGTTAAGAGTTGCAGATCTGAAGGTAGGGAATCGCTTCTCTGTTCTCCGAGAATGTTTCAAGTGCCAGTGAAGTTAGGGTACTAACTGCCCCTGCTAATGAAGGTAAGCGCATTTCTTGTGGTTGTGACTTCAGGTTGATATGTTGATCGTGCTTTTTGTAATTGGAATAAGAAGATGAGAGAAGAGTGTGCTCCCCTGGAGCTGGTGTTGGGGACCATTGTCAACAGGACTGGATAATATTTCATGTCGGTAATGGGAACAAGGCCCATTTTCTGTCTCAGTGATGGTGGAAATGATATTGGGAAGGGTAGGAGAGTAAGAGCTGCTAGATTAGTTAAGGTCAGCTATAGTTTCATTAAGTCATAAGGGAGGGTTCCCAATCATATGTAGCATTCTTGCCTAGAAGGGGAGTAGGAAATGAATGGTTGTCTAGGGCAACTTGGTGTTAATTGTGGCTAGACAGTACTGCAAGGAACTTGCAATCCCATTCATTGACAATCTGAACAACTTTTTATGGCATACACTGATATGTATGCATAGGGATGGGGTTCATCTCTCTGGGGCACGGGGTGGTAGCACTTGCAGACTCGATGAGAGGCATTGGTGAAGATGGCCTATGATTTTAATAGATGGAAGATAGAGGTATAGGACTGTGTGTGGGATACAAGCAGGTTGCAACACTGGGTTGGCTACAGTAAATGGATAAAGGACATTCAGCATGAAGTTATAATTAAAGACAATAGAACAGGTCAGCAAAAAAGGGGGACAGCAGAGGGCAGCAAGGGGACTAGCTCCTTTAGGTTTACTATACTAATAGTGGAGAAAAAATGTTTAGACATAGATAGATGAGATAAGATTACATTGCAAGTGCAGGAAGCATAGATTTATTGCTATAACAGAGACCTGGCTCAATCTGAAAGATAGAGAGATGGCCCTCTGAATGTCACATGTCAAGGCTATAATATTATCCACACTGACAGGCGTCAACAGGAAAGTGGTGGAGTTGCGATGTATGTCAGAGACAATTTAAATGTTGTGCTAGGACAAGATATTAAATTAGATGCGTCAGCCACTAATCTGTTGGTTGACAGCTCTCGAGGGCGAGTTAAAACTAAATGTTTGGGTGTGATTTACAGGGCCCAATCTTGATTAGGGAGTGCAGTAAACTTCTAGGGGACGAAATTCGTAAGCATCTACATACGTAATTGTTGTGCTTAATGGGAGATTTCAACTATAGACAGATTTGCTGGAGCAATGTGAAGGAAATTTAGAGTCAGGTGACTTTCCTTGATACGATCCAGATTGTTTTTTAATAACAGTTTGTGACAGAGCCAACTAGGGGAAATACCTCCTAGACTTGGTTCTTGCCAGTAGGGAAAACACTAATTAATAATCTTGTGGTTAAGGATGTGCTTGGGGATAGTGATACAAATCACTCAGTTTTACACATATCATGGATTCCCTAATATATGGCAATCAAGTCTCCGTCCCTGACTTTCGCCCTTGGCTGATTTTCATAGGACTGAAATATTACTTTAGGTGGGCTGAACTGGTATGACCTGACTAGGTCAGGTAGGTGGGATTGGTTGCCGATTTGATGCTTTCCAGGGCATAGTTCTAGCTGCTCAGGTCAAATGATGTTCAAATAGGGAAATCAGATCAAACAAAATGATCCTAAATGGATGAACAATTAGATTTAAAAATATTCTGATTGTCAAAAGAGAGGGGGGGCTATATAGCAAATCAAAAGAGGAGAGGGGCAAGTAAGAAATCGATATATTCAGTTAATAGAGAATAAAAAAGGGAATTAGTAAAAGCAAATAGAGATTATGAGGTTAAAGTTGCAAGTGAATCGAAGGACTACCCAAAAGGATCTTTCGGTTACAGAAGAAGATCTGGGACAGATTGGCCCACTCAAAGTTCTCGGGTCAGCTCAATGACAGTGATATGGAAATGTGTAGAATTTTTACACATACTTCCTCGCAGTTTTTACACAGGAGGATACCAGCGTATTCCGGTATTGTTAAATTATGTAGAAAACAGGCCGATAATAAACTGTGCCCACTATTAGGGTCAACAAGTGACTTGGTCCTTAGGCAAATAGATAAATTAAAACCTACAAATACCCAGGCCTGATGAAACTGTATTGCAAGGGTTCTATAGGTATGTAAAGTGAGCTTAGCACACCTTTGGCTAATCTTTTCAACATATCATCTAAAACTGGCATGGTGCCAGATAAGTGAAAATGGCAATATGTGATACCTATTTTCAAAACAGTGACAGGTCCTTAGCTTCATCGAACTATAGACAAAAAGCTCTAACCTCCATAGTGGGAAAAATTTATGGAATCAATTAATGCCGAGGCAGTTCGTACCACCTTGAAAAAGCATATATTAATCAACGAATCTCAGCATGGTTTACAAAGGGGCGTTCCTGCCTTCGAATTTATTAACTTTTATTCTCATAAGGGAAGTTGTGGAGGTAGATCATGGTAATGAATATGAATATTTGTGTATTTGTGGACTTCAGTAAGGCTTTTGACAGGGTCCCACATTCAGAGGACTATTGAGGAAAATTAAAGGCACATGGATTAGGAGGAGAATATTTTTTCCTGGGATAGAGGCTGGTTGACATAATAGGCACAGAGAGTTTCATAAAGGGGGAGTAATCAGAGTGGGGAAGCGTCACGTGCGGTGTTCCACAGGGGTCAGGTGTTGGGCCCCTGCTGTTCACAAATTAAATAAACGACATAGATGAAGGCATAAGAGCGACATCGGGCATGTTGCCGAAGACACCAAAATTAGGCCGTCGAATTCATTCTGACGAGGACATTCGAGCATCCAGGAAGATTTGAATTTGGACTGATGCAGTGGTCGGGAAGTGGCAGAGCAGTCTTATTTATTAGAAATGCTATGTTCTAATTGTTGGACAGGACAATAACCATGCCACATATAAACTAATAATGTAGATCTTAATATTCGGATTGCGAAAAGATTTAGGAGTTTGGTAGCAGTTATCTGAAAACCAGGACAACAGTGCATAAGTGTTCGCAATAAAGCTAATAGAATCCTTGGCTTCATATCAAGAAGCAGAAAATATTAGGAGTCCTCAGGTTGTTCTTCAACTATTTACATCCTTGGGTTAGGCCTCATTTAGCTTATCGCACAGTTTTGGTCACGTATTCAGAATGATTTAAATTCTCTGAAATGTACAAAGGAGGATGACAAAGATGATCCATGTATCAGAAACCTTCCATGAGGATGGACTTGGCATGAAAACTGCACTCTCTAGAAAGAGTAGAATTAGGGGGATATGATTGAGGTTTATTATGTGGAAGACAGAGTATAATTTAAGGGGATTGTTAATTTGTGTGCTGAAAATATCTAGCATAGTGACTGGATCGCAGCAATGGTTTTCAGTGGAAAAAATTCAGATTCACCCACGGAGGGAATAGGAAAGTACTGTTTGGTAATTGAGTGGTGGTTGAGTGGAACAAACTCAAGTAACCGTTATAGAGGGCCAGAACGTTGTGTAGCTTTAAAATAGGTTGGATAATTACATGGGTAGATGTGGGTGGGTGTGAGTTGGACCTGATAGTTGTGACTACAGGTCGGTTGCCGTGTTCCTCCCTTAAGTCAATGTGACTGAACTGATCTAGGTTGGGTGGCATTGAGCTTAAGCCGGTAGTGGACTTGGACCTGACCTCGCCATGGGCCAGTAGCCTTCTGCAGTGTTCCTTCGTTCTTATGTTCTTATGTTCTTATTTCGATGTTTGTTCAGCATTTAGAGCACTTTTCAATTAAACCTTACAGTAAAACATCATTTTGATTTATTTTTCGATTTTTTCAATGCTTTTGGTATTTTTAAAAAATATATGAAAAATATGAAATACCTGAAATATGTGAAATACCTGAAGCATTAAAAAAATCGAAAAATATTGTAAAATGATGTTTTACTGCATATTTCGACGATTTGGGGCATTTAGAACACTCTTCAGACAAACCTGATTTTCTAGTTAAAGTTCATGGATTTTCAAACTTTTTTATCAGAATTACTGATGGAATTGAAATTTATGCTGAAGGTAACTTAAATATGTCATTTTAATGTACTACTGTGTCAATACATATTTCAAGTGTGAAAATCCATGTATTTTAGCTAACAAGAAAGGTTTCTTTGAAAAGTGCTATAAATGCTGAAAATCGTCGAAATATGCAGTAAAACATCATTTTTCATATTTTTCGATTCTTCAAATGCTTTTGCTATTTTTAAAAATGCCTGATGCATTGAAAAAATCGAAAAATATAGTAAAATTATGTTTTACTGCAAATTTCGACAATTTTCAGCATTTAGAGCACTTTTTAATTAAACCTTACTTTTTAACTAAAATATATGCATTTTCACACTTGAAATGTTTATTGACACAATACTACACTAAACTGTCATATTTAAGTTACTTTCAGCACAAAATTGAATTCCATCAGTAATTCTGATAAAAAAGTTTGAAAATCCATGAATTTTAGCTCAAAAATCAGGTTTGTCTGAAAAGTGATCTAAATGCTCTCAATCGTAGAAATTTGCAGTAAAACATCATTTTGCCATATTTTTCGATTTTTTTAATGATTTTCATAATTTTAAGATGTATGTGAAATATTCAAAATTATTTCTGAATTTCATGAATTTCATAAGCTTTTTGAAAAATATGAATATACTTGAAAATGTGGATAAAATGGCTCATAAAATTTCATTTCATCTAGTTTTGATAAAAAGTTTTGAAATATCTTGTTTTTTAGCTAATAAATCAGGTTTGTTGAAAAGTGTTTAAATGCTTAAATCGTCGAAATAAGGTAAAAATCAATTTTACCATTTTTTTGAATTTTCTAAATGCTTTTTGTGTTTTTTACAAAAAATTTTGTAATATATGAATTACTTGAATGTGTGAAATACCTGAGCATTGAAAAAATCAATTAATATGGTTAAATGATGTTTCTTCTGCATACTCGGGACGATTTTCAGCATTTAGAGCCACGTTTCAATAAAACTTACTTTTTAGCTAACATGCATGGGTTTCACACTTGAAATAAATATGACACATTTACTACTCTTAAAAAACGTCATATTTAAGTTACTTTCAGCTTAAAATTCAATTCGTCAAGAAATTCTGTAAAAAAAGTTTGAAAATCCTTGAATTTTAGCTAAAAAAGCAGGTTTGTCTGAAAGCGTTCGAAATCATCTAAATGTTGAAATTTGCAGTAACACCTCATTTTGCCATATTTCGATTTTTTTTACATTGCTTTTGGTATTTTAAAAAGATGTGAAATTTCCAATATTATTTCTGAATTTCAACTGAATTTTCATGGCATTTTTTAAAAATATGTATTATACTTGAAAAATGTGATAAGGCTCGAAAATTTCTTTTTCCATCTGTAATTCTGACAAAAAGTTTAAAGAATCCATGAATTTTGCTAAAAAATCAGGTTTGTCCGAAGTGTTCTAAATGCTCTTAAATTGTCGAAATTTGCAGTAAAAACATCACTGTTGCTATATTTTTCGACTTTTTCAATTTCTTTTGGCATTTTTAAAAAAATTTTGATATATATGATATACACCTGAAATAGGCGAAATTATGACCTGCATTGATAAATTCCGAAATATATGTTTATGTTGTGTTACTGCAAATTTCAACGATTTAGAGCATTTAGATCACTTTTCAGACAAACCTGATTTTTTAGCTAAAATTCATGGATTTTCAAACCTTTTTTATCAGAATTACTGGTGGAATTGAATTTGATGCTGAAAGTAACTTAAATATAAATTTCAGTGTAGTATTGTGTCAATAAATATTTCAAGTGTGAAAATCCATGTATTTTAGCTAGAAAGTAAGGTTTGTTTGAAAAGTGCTCTAAATGCTCCAAATCGTCGAAATATGAAGTAAAACATCATTTTACCATATTTTTCGATTTTTTCAATGCTTTGCTATTTTAAAAAACACCTGAAGCATTGAAAAAATCGAAAATTGCAGAAAAACATCATTTTTCCATATTTTTCGATTTTTTCATTGCTTTTGCTATTTTTAAAAACATCTGAAGCATTTTAGCTAAAGTACATAGATTTTCACACGAAATATTTATTGACACAATACTTCACTAAAATGTCACATTTAAGTTACTTTCAGCATAAAATTCAATTCCATCAGAAATTCTGATAAAAAAGCTTGAAAATCATTAATTTTAGCTAAAAAATAAGGTTTGTCTGAAAAGTGTTCTAAATGCTCTAAATCGTCGAAATATGCAGTGAAACATCATTTTGATATATTCTTCGATTTTCTCAATGCTTTTGGTATTTTTAAAAAATATGTGAAATATATGAATTACGTGAAATATGTGAAATACCTGAAGCATTAAAAAAAATCGAAAAATATTGTAAAATAATGTTTTACTGCATAATTCGACGATTTGGAGCATTTAGAACACTTTTCAGACAAACCTGATTTTTTAGCTAAAATTCATGGATTTTCAAACTTTTTTATCAGAATTACTGATGGAATTTAAATTTATGCTAAAGGTAACTTAAATATGACATTTTAATGTACTACTGTGTCAATACATATTTCAAGTGGGAAAATCCATGTATTTTAGTTAAAAGAAAGGTTTGTTTGAAAAGTGCTATAAATGCTCCAAATCGTCGAAATATGCAGTAAAACATCATTTCACCATATTTTTCGATTTTTTCAATGATTTTGCTATTTTTAAAAATACCTGAAGCATTGAAAAAATCGGAAAATATGGTAAAATGATGTTTTACTGCAAATTTCGACAATTTTCAGCATTTAGAGCACTTTTCAATTAAACCTTACTTTTTAGCTAAAATACTTGGATTTTCACACTTGAAATATTTATTGACACAATACTACACTAAAATGTCACATTTAAGTTACTTTCAGCATAAAATTCAATTCCATCAGAAATTCTGATAAAAAATTGAAAATCCATGTATTTTAGCAAAAAAATCAGGTTTGTCTGAAAAGTGATCTAAATGCTCTAAATCGTCGAAATGTGCAGTAAAACATCATTTTGCCATATTTTTCGATTCTTTTCAATGCTTTTGGTATTTTTAAAAAATATATGAAATATTCAAAATCATTTCTCAATTTCATCGAATTTTCATGGGCTTTTTGAAAGATATGAAATATACTTGAAAATTTTGAAAAAGCTCGAAAATTTAAATTCCATCAGTAATTCTGATAAAAAATTTTGAAAATCCTGAATTTTAGCTAAAACAACCGGGTTTGTTTGGAAAGTGTTGTAAATGCTCCAAATCGTCGAAATATGCAGTAAAACATCATTTTACCATATTTTTCGATTTTATCAATGCTTCAGGTATTTCAGATATTTTAGGTTTTTCTTATATTTCATATATTTTTTAAAGATAAAAAAAGCATTGAAAAAATAAAAAAATGTGGTCAAAATGATGTTTTACTGCATATTTCGACGATTTGGAGCATCTAGAACACTTTTCAGACAAACCTGATTTTTTAGCTAAAATTCACGGATTTTCAATTTTTTTATCAGAATTACTAATGGAATTGAAATTTTGAAGGCTTTTCAACATTTTAAAGTATATTACATACTTTACAAAAAGCCCATAAAATTTCGATGAAATTCAGAAATAATTTTGAATATTTCATATATTTTTTAAAAAAACGAAAAGCATTGAAAAAATCGAAAAATGTGGCAAAATGATGTTTTACTGCATATTTCAACGATTTAGAGCATTTAGAACACTTTTCAGACAAGTCTGATTTTTTAGCTAAAATTCATGGATTTTCAAACTTTTTTATCAGAATTACTGATGGAATTGAAATTTATGCTGAAGGTAACTTAAATGTGACATTTTAATGTAGTATTGTATCAATACATATTTCAAGTGTGAAAAAAACTATTTTA